>JAKSZP010014728.1:0-116005 GCA_022478985.1 Massospora cicadina
CTTCATCTCAACCAGCTGTTAACCATCTGGAAGTTCAACCTTACCACATGCAACTGTGCAGCAGCATCTGCTTATTCTGCAGTATCAAATTTAAGGTCAACTAACCATAGATCATAGTGTGAGGCATCACATACACGGCTTGCTTGATAAATTTGTGCACATCAACAATATACTTTTCCCAGAAGTCCATGGACTCCAATTCCAAAAGAATATGAAGCCCATGTTCTTTTGCAACAATGTTTGGTTATGAAGTATTTTTATATATTTGTTTCATTTATCCTGCCATTTTGAATTTATGGCTTGTAATCTAATGCAGTTTTCATAGGTTGCGCATGTCCGCCAGTTTCACTGGGGCGTTTTATAAGCTTGGGCGGGCAAAACGTAAACCCTGAGCCTTTTATCACACTTGCTCAGGCCTTACTGGGCTTCATGAGTTCACTCATCTTCACCAGTACAGATTCTAAAACTAACATTATTAAATTATATTGGTTGTAAAGTTGACACAATGGGAAAGAAAAGTTTAAACCCCTCTGTTGGAACAATAAAAAAAACTTGTTTTGATAAAATGCTGTTCCATACCCTTTGCCAAAGTATATGTCAAGATGAGGATGAAGATGGCATATCTTTAATCTAAACGATGACCACCATGACAGCCTCAACATTTTTACACTGGCAAGACAACAATAAAGTTCACTAAAAAAATACCCATGGATCTTTCATCTGTTGAAGTGTGTGAAGGATGCCATTGTAGCCTGTGTTTTCTGAATTATCATGTAAACATTTTAGGCACCATTCAATCCAGACTGGGACATACTTGATGAGCCCATTTATTTATATTCGCATTTGATCAAGTCTATTCACATTTTATGAATTGGGTGACCCAATGTTGGTGGATTGCGATGTTGCCTTATAACATTGGTGTGCAAAGCAGAGGGAACACAGACTTTTTTGTAAAAAAAATCGTCCTCTCTTAATTGAAATCAAACTGAAGGATGATTTATTAGAATTTAAAATTGTTAAAAGGCTTTATCCTTTGGTGTCAGAGGATTAAGTGGCTAGACCAGCATTAAGGATCAAACTCTGGGATTGTAAAACTTGAAAATTTTTAGGTGTTCTTGATTGCGTGGAAACGCTTGGGGTAAACACTAGTGTTTCCGTTGGCTCAAAAATATTGGCAGTAATTGTGATGGAGCTGAGCGAGGAGAAAAACAGTGGTGATAGCAGGGGGCTTTTGTGTCATTATTTAATTTGGTGGTAATTACTTTAACAACTCTAGAAATTTTAAGGACTCATGTTCCATAAAGGGGATTCTGCCTTACAATTTTAGGCAAGATATGAACGGACTCACGCATAAACTCATACTTAAAGTTGCACTTGGAAGTTGCAGTGTGTCTTTATCTGACAACATGTGACTTTGAGGTATCCAGTATTAAAAAAACCAAGTATTTATGGTTGGCCTTCACAGTGATGGTGTGCTTCACCCCTTGAAACAGTTAGCTCCAGTGGATAAGCATTTATAAAACTGATGACAGCTCCCAATCATATATAGTCCATGCGCTCTTTGTTGCACTGATCCGTGTGATATTTAAGCAATTGTATGTATTACCATGCTCTTGCGATGATACCGCACCCACATCTATACCTATGGCGTCACAAACTATGATTTAGGTTTACTTAGTCATCATGTCGCAGGACAGGGTCTGTGGTGAAGTTTTGTTCCAACGCATTGAACGCTTTCTGGAATTTGAGAGTCTAGTTAAAAGTTAATTTTTATATATATTAAGGGGTGCAATGGTGAGGCTAGTTTGGAGTCAGCAATTGAGAACTTTTTTGGGGAGTGTTGTAATTTTTCAATTAGCACATTTTTTTACTATGCTAGTGTGCCAGTTCATCAGTATTAAGACTGCTGATCCTTGCTTTTACAGGCTGATTTTCACTGCATTTCGTGGCAGAGACTCCCCTTTATCAGAATAGCCTTTAACTTCATCATCAGTATATTAAGTAAAAATAGTTACAGAGCCCTACACACACCTGGCGTCCTAGCTTCTGCCCTCAAAAATCCTAGCCCATTGGGATTAATCATCTTTAGTTTCTCGTCATCAGCTAGCCAGTCAGGATAGTCCAACCAGAGGTTCCATGTAGCTCCAAGTATTAGAGTGGTATCACTGACCACTCTCTAGATGAAATCAACTGGGGTTCAGGCATGTCTGAGGAGCTTTTTCACCACTCTTAGACTTAAGCGTTACTAAAAGTCTTAAAGATGTTATAAAGTAGGTAATGGGGGTATTTTTATTAAAAATAATATGTGGGGGATTTATAAGGTAGTTGAAAAATTTTCCTGACAACTCATCAATGGTGCCAATTATTGCCCCACATGGACTCAACCTTACTGAAATGATTGCTTAACATAGTGGGTTCCAAGCCTTAGTCAGCCCCAGTAGGTCATCCTATACAGACTTGTAGCCATCCTTTAGGCTCAGTAACCAATTACTCAGTTACAAGGGGCTGTATTTCCTAGATAAACCTAAAATTAACATCTGAAAAATTATAATAATGCTTTAGTAGCTCAAGAAAAGCCCACTCAAATTATCCTATTAATTAAGAAAACTAAACGCTAATGATTATCCTTGATAATATTTGCCATCTAAATTTTAATAACGATGTAATACTAAAAATTTATATTATTTTTTGGCTTCAATCGCTTGCAATTTATAAATGCTCAATTTTTTGGTGACTTTGCCTGATACTCTGGTATTGGCTGCGTCTTAAAATAGATAACTTGTCTGACCAATTGAACAATATACTATCTTAGAAACTGAAAAAAGATTAATTCTATTAAAGCTTAAGTAAATTTTTGCAATCACCTTCAATTAATTTTTACATTAATTCAGAATTCATAGCAAGAATAATAGAACGTCAAGGTCCTTTAAACTAAATAACTCAATTGGGCAAAGTTTCTGATCAATAAATCATGATAGTCAGAATCGTAAGAACCATTATATGGTTAAAATTTTAGTAGGAAAGTAACCAAGTCAAGGAAGTTATGCAATTTATTTGCATGGTCGAGGTGGTTCAAGATTAAATGGCTTCAAGTTTAGAAAAAAAGTGATGTCATATACATTTTTAAGTAATAGATTTTACAATTGATTTCAGCTCATCTTTATAAAATTAAACTTGGATGGTTTGAGAATAGGCCAGCATTTTTAGCTCCAAAACTACCACCACAAGATCTTTGGTATATTGTTCAAAATAAGTACAGAATGAGAATTGAATTAATGTTTGCCACTAGAAAGTAAATTTGAGGTTGCCAAGTGCACGGTCTATTAACTTCTATAAGAAAGTAGAGGAGGCCTTTATATCAAGGTAACATAAACTTGAGCTGATAAATTTGATACCAAGTATGAATTATAGTCAGCCAATCCTAGCCTTCTTTTCATGCAAAATATTAAAGGCATTTTCAGAAAATTTAAAGAAACTTTGAACTTTTTAATAACATTATGAGAGGCACCATCCAGACAAAGTGGGTTAATCAGGTATTATGAAGGTATTGATGTTAACTTAACCAATTCAAGGCCACAATGTACTACACGGTTTTTCATTTATTTCTGGGAGTCTATTGTAATCAATTAAAATACCCTTTAGCCGTTATATCTTTTTCTAAGCTTTAAAACTTGATTTTGCGGTTGTATTTGTACAATGAGAAATTTTATTTTGATTATGTCATCTTTTAGATGGAATTTTATCTTAAACTACTAGCATTTTGGTAGACATTTGGTTCCATTTACTTTATTATAGAGAACAAAGGTACTTGAATCAGGGTGAGAATTTCATGTACAAAACCAGCAGAAGAGTACTCAACTGTTGCTACCACTGAATTCCCAGATGCCATACTGAAAAATATTGAACCTTGCTTAAGTAATGTTTTGAAGTAACTTTTACCATATTTTGTTCAGACCCTATATACAATAATTGTCATAGCCTCAGACCCACTCCTAAGAGTATGGGGTATATAAGACTTGGTAAGGCCTTGAAGCTAGCCATGAGCTATGCTTATGTGTTAAAAAGAAATTAACTTCCAAAGGGAGATGGAAAACATTATGACTCATATATCTCCCATGACTGGTAGAATCATTGTAATATAAAAGGTCTAGATCTTATACCACTTATAAGTTAATAAATTTACCAGTAGCTTCTGTATTTAACAAAGCATATATTGAAACCTTATTGTCTCCCACCAAAATGCGCATGGTAACCACATAATGAGTCAAATGATATATGTTTTTATCATTTTTGAAAAACTTTGAACCTGCTTCCATGATTACATGTGACATTTGGCTAATTTGATTCTTGTTTGTAAATTTATGGGCATGGCTATTGTGCAGGCGTATGAAAGTGGATCTGATTGGGGGTCACTTGGGTCATACAAGGGATGAACATAAGACTGATCTTCATGGATGGGGTTTAAGCAGCGCCCTTTCATTTTGTTTTATCAATGATAGTTGTTATGTATCCGCCACAATTTCATCTGGGCCAACCAGTATTCATATTTCATCCAAAAGTTTACTAGTAAAAGCCCATAGAACTTATTAAACTTGAATATTAAAGTTCCAGTGTTAAACATAAGGAAGCTTCTCTTAAATTGAGATGTTCCTTTCTGGATAAAGCCTTAATTATAATACTATGGAGCAAGGATGAGGACCATTTTCTGAAGTGTCAGCTTTAATGGAAAAAAACATGAGATTCAGTAGAGGCTTTAGTGTGTTGACGTGAGGTGTTATACTGTCCCAAGAATATTCTTTTCTTGAACTACATTATAATTATGATATAGTAATTTGAGTTATTTTGTTATATAATGACATGCCAAGGGTATACTGTGCTCAAGCAGGAATTTCTAGCATTCACGATATTAAATCACCGTTAAAAAACTACCAATTTTATGGTAATAAAAGAGGGTTATTTTTGAGGAAAGTGTAGCTATATGTTCTCCTATCTTTAGAAGGTAGATCGTATACATGTTCCATTCTATGAGCTAACTCTCTTAAAAGCCTGCAATATCTATTTCTTTAACAATTAGCTTCAACTGGTTGAAAATGTAAAGCCGCTCCATAATCTTTATTTGATATACTTGAAAGATGGAATTTTTTAGAATTATAGATAAAAAAGTTAAAAAAAGATTTTTGAAGTCTATTTTACTAATAAAGATAGACCAATAATACTGACAACAAAATTTTTGGTTTTTGTTTATTAAAAAAAAGATAACCGCTGAATCTTATAGAATTTATGACGCTGATTTCAAATATGTAAATGGTTTCTTTCTATTGGACATAGTTTTCTGTAATTACCATCTTTTGAAAAACGTTTATTATACATACATACAGTTTCAAATTACCTAAAATTCTGCTTCGTTTTGATTTTCTGGCATAGAGTATTAATGTATTGACATAATAAACATACCTATCATAGTTATTAATGACCTGAAATAATTTAATAGGTATACATTTTAAATAAGCAACATAAATTCTGCAAAAAGTAAATTAATAATGTCATATATATTGCACTTGCATAGTTTTTGCCCGTGTACTTTATAGAGAAGTAAGAGGGCAATCGCAAAAACTGAGGCCAATAGGGAATTTATGACTTCATATTTTGAATCAGAGATCAACAGTACATAAGATTCAGCAAATATTAACCATGTAGCAAAATCATTGTTGTCCATTGTAATTTAATACCATACCATTAAAGGTTGTTAGGTTTGATACTTGTTAAAGGTGCCAGGTCTTGACCTAGCTTAGATAAAGCCTCCACGTTATGTTTCTCAATTATTTATTATCTACATCAATTTAATTTTATTTTGACTCTTTTACCAATTTAAGTCATATTGTGCCTATGGCCAAGATCATTACTAACATTAGATATTAAGAAATAAGTTTCTTCTGGAAATCACATTGAGTAATGACCATATTAATTTGGAATAAATTGCCTCTTCAAAGCTCCACCAACCAAATAGGGTTAATTCAGCGCACTAGAACATTTTTCTTTTTTTGTAGCAGAATATAATGACAAGATCTAGTTCAAGAATTGTCTCGCCCAATTGCTACACAATACTATTTGTTATATGACTTTTACTACTAGCTAAAAATGTCTAATAAGATTCAATATCCTAGTCTGCTTCCAGCTCTTAACCTAAATATCTCCTCTTCTAATTAATCATGATTTTCCCTGGTACTATTTAAGATACCATTTTCCTTGTTAAATAAACAACAATAACATTCTCATCATAACAGTTCTCTTAACTTTTGCCAAGGTCCAAGAATTGGACTCAAAGCTGAGAATTAGCTTAGAGTGTAGGAATCCAGCTGACTTCTGCCCGCTGGTGCTTCACGCCGCTGGATTCCACAATGGATAATTTAAATTAAAGATAAAACACTACAAAGATAAGAAGCTGGGGTTTTTAAGGTTTTTATTAGTGCAGCATAGAAAAAGAGAAAAAACGAACCCCCTTGATTCTGACCGTTCAGTTTGTAAAATTTTATCAAGGGTGAAGGGAATTCAATGGTAAGTTCAGAACAGCTTGGTTTTAGTTGAATAAGAAAATATGTAAATTTGGCCTATTGAAGTTCAGAAAACTCGCTTCACTTTGACTTAATGATGGATGGGGAGTTATTTTTGGCAATACATACCCGTGGAGTAACTATTTAATACATTTCAGCCAGTACCCTTTTGATAAAAGTATTGCACTTTGGGGAACACCTGCCAAGCCTATAAAAGGGGTGTCCCCTCTTAGAAGCTTGAATGGAACTGGTTGTGGCTGGGGAGAACTATCCAATGGACACTTCGGAGTCCACTCTCTGGGTGGACTAATTCAACTGCTTGATTTCATGTTAATTGACCATGAGGTATTTTTAATAGTGTTACCCCAATTTGTGGGGTTCCCAAAAATAATTGATCTGGACATTTTGGCCAATAAACTCATTATTGTTATTTAGATCACAATTATCTGTATCATGGACTTGTAAATGTCCAACATTTTCCCCTTTCGCCCAATTTTTACCCAAAACATTCTTATCTTGAGGCCTGGAGGCAATTATCCAACTTCACCCCCTCAAGAACGTTGGGGGAGAATAGGACCATAGGAAGCGGCCATGTACCCAATTGATGGTAATACCTGTAGACTACCATCTAGTACTAAAAAAAGTAATCCCTGTAGACAGGGAATTTATAAAGTACTCAATTCCTCTCATGTAGGTGATGGTAAAAGGACCCTCCCAAATTGATCCAAGTTTGCCACTTCTAGGAGCGATATGGTTATGGTATCATAACCATGTCAGACATTTTAGAAAGTAGGTAGGGGGCTCAGAGCTCATTAGCAGCTTGTCCTTCTTTAGTCACCGTTTTAGCTACATAGGTCATAGCCTCAGATGGGAGCTGGATGATGCGCAGAGCCAATATTCTCATGGCTTTCTCATGTTCCTCAGCTCTAGAGGAAAAAGCATCTTAAGCTAAGAGGGCAGGTATCCTGGTTCCCGCCCATACAAGACACGGAATAGGAACAGTTTCAAGATCTGCTGATAACTAATCTGGTGGTGCTATAAGAGCAATGGGTAGGAATTTATCCCAATGAAGGGGATCAGAAGAGGCATTTTTTGTAAAATGGAGACCAAGGTTTCATTTGCTCTCTCTACAGTTCCGTTGGTAGATGGATTATATGGAGCTAAGAAGAGTTGTTGGGCTCATATTGAAGTAGCCATTCTTTTGACAACTCAAGAAGTGAAGTTCTTACCATCGTCGCAGAGTAGTATCTGGGGACAGCCAATTCGAGAAAAAATGTTTTTATGTAAAAATTTGGCTGTGACCTTGGCTTTTGGGAAGGGTGAGCCACGGCTTCAACCCACAAAGTGAAGTGGTTAATGTCTATGAGGATAAATTCGTTTCCAAAGGTAGTCTAAGGGAGAGGACCTACTGCACCCAGACTGATGGTATGGAACGTTTGTTGAGGGTTAGTTGGTTAATACTGGTATCTAGTATTGAAACCATATTGCTTCTTACACGTGAGGCAGGCATCCAAGACTTCAACAATAGTTTTTATATTTCCTTTAGTACCATTCCTTAATCCAGTCATAGGTTTTCTTCGCTCCTCCATGACCTAGAGTGGAGTGAGCTTCCAAAATAATGGTACACGTTCTGAGGGCCAATGTTGTAGCCACTTTTCCCCCACCTGTTTATACAATTTTACACTCTCCACTTTAGTGTTATGGGAGTGCCAAGCTATCATTTTCTGTATGGGATCATCCTCATCCTCTCATTCATTGGGGGGTCATTAAGAGGTCATTTAACCTTCCACCATGGTATTTTCTAAGTGAAGGACGAGCAACTGAGTTAACTCATCAATATTCATGTGATTGGTTCCAGCAAGGTGTTCAAACTCCATGTCATAATGCTGTAGCTTTAGAGCCCAGCGAGCTAACTGGCTAGTAGGACCCTTCATATTCTGTAACCACTTCAGCGAAGCATGGTCGTAAACACAGTGAAGGTAGTCTCATACAAGAAAGGGCGGTAGTGCTTCACAGCTAACAGTACGGCAAGGCACTCCTTCTCTGTAACGCTGTAATTGCGTTCTGTATTTGAAAGATTTTGACTAAAATAGAATATAAGGTGATCTACGCCGTTTCATCTGGTTGGGCTAAGATGGCCCCAAAGGCTTAGTCAAGGCGTCAGTAAACAAGATAAATTGTTTATTATAATTGGGATGCTTCAGGATGGGAAGTTGTTGTAGCAGTTTCTTCAAAGTCTCAAAAGCGGCCTTCTGTTCAGCACCCCAATGGAAGGTGGTGTTCTTAGTCAATAGGCGAATGAGGGGTTTGCTGAGCTGGGAGAACTTGGGGATAAAATGATGGTAATACCCCATTATCCCTGAAACACATTAATATTCCATATGATTTTAGGGGTGACATGATTTGAAATCACTTCAACCTTATCTTAATGGGTTGGATTCCCTCTTGAGAAATGGAAAGTCCAGGGAAATCCAATCTCCTTTGGAAGAAGGTAAATTTGGAGGGTTTTACCTTGATATTTGAGTCATGTAAGCGTTGAAACACCTCCTTCAGGTGATCAAGATGTTTGTTAAAAGTTCTTGAGAACATAGTAATGTCATCATGACAGACAATGACACAAGTTAACTTCTGGTCCTGAAAAATGTGATCTATCGCATGCTGGAAAGTTGCAGTTGCGTTACAAAAATCATGAGATAATTGGGTGGGTTGTAAGAGACCATCACTACAAATAAGAGTGCATTTCTCCTGATCCTGGGGAGAAGGTCCATTTGCCAATATCAACTAGCCAAGTCCATTGAAGAGAAGAAGTTAGATCCATAGAGTTGTGCTAGGGTATCATCAATGCGGGAGATAGGATAGCTATCCTTCTTAATGAGTTTATTTAATTTTTGGTAATCCATAACTATCCGATGATCTCCATTATCTTTATAATCAGTAATAGGGGGAAAACCAAGGGCTTTAATAAAGAAACTGGTACCCTATCATCAATAATTGATGGATCTCCTTCCTCATATGCTGTTCTTCCCCTTTTACTTACAAGTAAGGTTTGGACTTAATAAGGCTGGCATCACCCACATCAATGGATTGGCTCCAACACTTCATGTGGCCATAGTAATTTTCTGATTTAGAGAATATTTCACTATATTCTTATAGTAAAGTATGAACCTTTTATAGCTCATCTGGAGTCATCTTATCCGAGGTATGAACTTTGGGTAAGGTATATACCATGTTATCCATGGGCAAGCCAAAATCCGCCAAAGAGCCAAAGAAATGGATACGTTCAATGTCCTCTATGGGGATCAATAAGCCTCTGCCAATATCCTGTTATTTTCTTTTAACTATGTACTTGTTGGTGAAGTTCCTAGAAAATAGTAATAAGCCTCTGGTAGGCTGTGTCTAGTATTCCAGGAAATCTCCGAGGATTTAAGGGGCTAATGCCCTCAAGACTTACGAAGTGAAACAGGCTGGTGTGGGATTTGGAGCTTGATTTTTGTGTCCACCACTTGGTGTTCGCCAGTCTTAATCAAGACCTCGTCTGCAGTATAAAAAGGGATTCCTTCTCTAGCATCCACTTAATAGGGCAAATTTCTTGTTATGCCCAAAAATGAAATAATGCAAAGTTATTGCTGAAAAGGGTATTTAACTAGGAGAGAGTATTTGTGCTTGCTGGGTTCTTTATTAAAAAGACTAAAGGGACTTAATAGTTTATTAATGAAAGAAAATATTGCTTCATGTTAATTATTCCCCTTGTATCAATCATAAAGTGGGTACCTAAGATCATATCATAGACATTGTTGTCCAAGGCCACTGCAGGGGCTGATAAGATAAGCATCTCAATTTATATGGGAAAGGAAGACTATGCCCCAATGGCACAGGTGTTGTTCTGGATGGTGGTACCAAATTCTTGATTGTACTCCAAGTCATGCGCCAGCATTATCTTTTTGATGATATTACTGGAGATTACATTAACTTGGGAGCCAGTATTCAGGATGGCCATTACCAAAACTTTTTAAAATTCCACTTCAACATTGGTGACAGTTCCCCCATAATTAGGTGACAAAGCTAAAACCTCCTTTAGTCAGAAAGTGGAGGTTAGTTTGTGAGCAGTCTCAGGGTACTTATCCGGGATGGAGTTCATGGTATGGACCCTCTGAAGAGGTTTAATCAGCCAGCTAAGAATAGATTTCCATCGCTGGCAGTGTCATTCACTTTTGAACTACTAGAATTTGGCTGAGGTACGTTTCCTCAGGTATGATGGCCCGATCTACTCCTCCAGCATTCAAATGATCATGAACCTCCACTTCCGCAGGTGCTCCCAATATATACTAACCAACGCCATCGTCACCCCCTCAGATACATCCACAGGGGTATTCTCAACAATTGGTAAGGCTGCAATTTGGGTAGAGGAGACGGCCACATGTGATTGGGTAGCCTTATAGAGAGCAACTACAAGCTTGGCGGGAGTGGAAGGCACAGCAGCTTTGGTGAGCTTGTGTGAGAGCACGGTATTAACTGCATTACATGGCTTAGACCTACAGGAGGGAGTGTGATCTGTTTTAAGACACACTGAGGGAGCAGGTTTACAGGGAGGATAGGCACAGTTGGTCTCGCCCCCAACTGTTCTACAGGATAAAGCTCCTCAATGGTTAGAATGGAAGGTTTCACCTCAGCTTTTTAGGTTATTGCACATGAATGGAAATTGGCAACGTCTAACAGAGTCTCTTTTGCGTTATGGATGTTTTTGTAGTGGCGTTTCACTTAGATGATATGCCTGGCTAAGGAGGGTTGGGAAGCTAATCAAGTTAATATGGCTGTGATAGCATCATCAAGGGTTAGCATGTTAGAATTTGATAACCTTTGTGCAGTGAGTTAAAATTGCTCAGCAAAGGCAGTGGTCGGTTCTCCCTCATACATGCCAAGGTGCATAAAGCCTGTTTTTACCTGTGTAGACCCTGCTTTGATCCAAATTCAGCCAAAAGAGCCTCCTTCAACTCTGCCCAGGTGTGCAGAGTTTCCATATAAGGAACTATCATCTCTTATGCCAAGAGACTAAGCATTGAAGGATGTGTTGAACTATTTGCTTATTAGTTGCGCAATGCATAGCAGCTTCATAAACATACAAAAAGGAAGCAATGCTCTCTTCACTAAAGGTGTACTTATCTTTAAAAAGGGTTTAAATGGGTGCTGCTCAAGCTCTTTGAAATGGGATAAAATACTTGATAGTTGCTTTCCCAGGGCAACTAGTCTTGATTCATTTTGAAGGGGAAAATTTGGAGGGTTACTCACTTTAAAAGTCTTCATTTTCGATTTTGTTTATTTTTGGTGTATAGGGTTGAGCCCCTGTAGTAAGCGCCATTTTGTGGCTTCCGGCAAGTAGGGTGCTCACCAGGGCTAAAAGCCGCTGGATTCCACAACGGATTTCTTAAATGATAGATAAAACACTAATAAATTAAAAGGCTGGGTTTTTAATGGTTTTTATTAGTGAAGAACAGGAAAAGAGAAAAAAACAAACCCTTTCAATATCTGAACAATCAGTATTTAACCTTGTATTGAGGGTAAAGGGGAATTAAATGGTAAGTTCAGAACAGCTCAGTTCTGTCTGAATAAGTAAATATGAAAATTTGGCCTATTGAAGCTCAGAAAAATCGCTTCACTTTGGCTAAATGATGGTTGGAGAGCTATTTTTTGGCAATACATACCCGTGGAGTAACTATTTAATAATTTTCTGAAAATTCCCTTTTGATAAAAGTATTGCACCTTGGTGGACCCCAACAAGCCTATAAAAAGGGATGGTCCTGCTTAATACTTGAAAAGAAATTGTTTGTGCCTGGAGGAAAACCATCCAATGGACAACCCAGAGTCCGCTGTGTGGTAGGAGCAATCCAACTGCTTGATTTCATGTTAATTTCCCATGAGGTAGTTGAAATAGTTTTACCCCAATTTGCGGGGCTCCAATGAGAATTGACCAGGGTCTTTTGGCTGATAAACTCGTTATTCTTATTTAAATCTCTCTTATCTATATTTTGGACTTGTAAATGTCTAACGTTTCCCCCTTTTGCCTGATTTTGACCCAAGACATTCTTATCTTGAAGCTGGGAGGGCAAATAATTGACATAGATTTCAATAATGAAAAAATGGTTAAAATATAGACTACTTTATTGTTTTAAAAAGCGTCAATATCTATAGGACCTGTAGGGCATGGTGCCTCAGGGACCTTTGTGTCCATACAATCAGGATCTTTGACTGCCTTATGGATTGACCGTTTGGATGGCTCCCTCGTTGTACTGCGCCATCTTTATGACTGCAGCAGTGAGATGCGCCTCTTGTGATTCAGGGAGTGGGGACAGAATTCCTGAAGTTGATTCCATTGATTCTCTTTTGCACGATGCTTTCTAATCAAATCTAATTTCAGTGCTTTCATGATAAGGTTCCATTCATTTGGGTAAAGAGTCAATCTATCAAGCTCAATTCAGGACCAGGGATTTTGGCTTTCTCATCATCTTGATTCCTGACACATAATTACTTCATTTTCAGTTGAGAGTTTCTTAGGTCTACAGAACCTTTATTTATATAAAGTTTTTTTTAATTTTCAGTCAAAGTTGACTATCATGCTGAAGTGCATTGACAAAGCTATGGAAACATAATGCTAAGAATGCCAAAGAGCTAAAATCTGCCTTAGTGACAATATATTCCATAAGATCACTGATGATACTAAGACTAACGATATTTTAACCTTTGAAAGACTGGTCTTTTATCCATTTACACAAATTATTAAGAATTGGTTTTTTTCTGAAAGGTACTTTTGGTGATATCCAGCAAAGAATACTTATGAAAAGTTGAATTAATCTAGCAATAAGAAGAATATGAATGTGCACTA
This sequence comes from Massospora cicadina, assembly GCA_022478985.1. Lineage (NCBI taxonomy): Eukaryota > Fungi > Entomophthoromycota > Entomophthoromycetes > Entomophthorales > Entomophthoraceae > Massospora > Massospora cicadina. Next base: position 13,429 of record JAKSZP010014728.1, read on the forward strand.
AATAATCCACTCCAATAATAGATTCATTTTTTTTATCAAACAATTTCAGATGTATCATTAACTGACGGATTAAAAACCGTAATGCTACAACAATTCCATTTTACCAACTTTGACAACCAAGAAAAGCAATAATATTTGCTAAATAGCTCCTGACCAGCTTGGCAATATTTTGAACAGCCAAGAACAATTATAGCTCCTTCCAGTGAGCCACGAATATTGGATAAGTTAATGACCAAGGGTGTACAAGGCCTCAGACCAGCGTGTAAAAAATATTTAGATAAATCAAATATCAAACTATTATAACTAAGGCTTCTTTATTTGATATATTTAAAATCTAAAGGTAATTACATCTTATAGCTCTCTGCACCAGCATTCTCCTATTATAACATCTTTGATGTAATTCCGTAGTGGCTGAAAAACAAGAATCATTCCAATTCTGATTTGAATCCAGCTACAACAATTCCATTTGGTTTTGACAAAATAAACCTTCCCCAGTCTTGATTCATAAACACCAGCCTGTTGTCATATCAAAGAACCAAGAAAACTGTCACACCTCTTCTGCTCATTTTTTTACTGAATTGAAGTCTTATTGCTAAAACAATGAAATCAGTCATTCAAAACAGATGCCTCTTAGCCTGTTTTACTTCCCTGAGCTGAGACGCATAGTTGTTCTAATGTTAAAACTAGGCAGTCAAACAGGATGCCTCAGCGTCCAGTGCGTTTGTCCCTACCAAGGCCCCTCAATATTCTAAAGGTGACCTCAGACCAATCATTTAGATAATTTGGCGCCCAAAATTGTTTTCCTTGGATGAGGTCGCCAAGAATCATAACAATATGTTTAGACCGCCAAATCAAGAGACCTTTAGAACATGTTTATTTTTGTTCATATTTTCCAAACATCTTACTAATTTATCAAAAATTTTACTAATAATTTAAGTCTTATCATTTATTTTTAGTAATAGTGGGGTTCAACCCAAGAGGGGTGCGTCCACACATTTTTGAGGTGGTGCCAAATAGAGCAAAATAAAAAATTCCCAATAAACCACCTCAGTAGCTAGCCTAAGCTAACATATTGAATGGGGAAAGGGGGGTTGAATGCTCTTATTGCAGTGCATACCTGAGGGCATGCTTCAGAGTAGACAAGATAGGAGTGGTGGATCCAGAAGTATGGGGCAGTAAAAGCGGTCAATTGTTTTCTGTCAAGTATGCTTGAGGTTTATTTCTATGGATGTTAAATAATTAGAATTCTCTAACCTGGCTCAATCAAACCAGGATGGGATAAAAGAGTAATCATCTGATCAAATTTTTCATTTTTTTAAGCTATGCTTAAAATCACCAATCTTTGATGACTTTCTAGCCAAAAAAGTTACAGAACCAATTTTCCTTCTCTATCTCAATAGTTCTATTAAATTAGCCAAATCTATTCAATACTATTTTTTATATATATCTAACTGTTGAAACTTCAAACTTCCATCTGATGAATGAAGCTTAATATTAACCTCCTGGCCCATCTCCAATGACCTGAAATAGTTCTAGTTTAGCCCCTAAAATTTGAGTAAACGGAATCTAATCGCTAAGTGATAAAATTTCACCACATTGAATTTGAGGGTACAACACTAGTTGTCCACATGGCTATAGTAATTCATGTTTCCAACTTCAAAGCAGAATTTCTAATAGTTGCTAATTCAGAAAACTGAATCATATGAGATGACAGAAGTTATTGTTTAGACACTATTCTCTAAAATTTCTGTTCTGAAATAAAAGTCCAAACAGAGGTCAATACCAAACCTAAAGTTAATCTGAGCCAAGATATCCGTGTCAAAGCTTAATGACTACCATCTGGGTATGAAAACCTGAAGAATGTATTCTGACATCTAACTTTGACTGACGTCCCAACTTTGAAATGAGATTTATGTCCCTGAGAAAAGTATAACAATCAAACCTAAGGAAATGATTTTATCATATTAGCAATTGATTGAGATTTTGAGGCTGAGCCAAACCTAATGCTCAACAGGCCAAAACAAACCTGACTGCATTAATTATTACACAAATAAACTCTGATACCTTGTGAAACTGCAAAAGCTAGTTGACCCTTGCAAAATCGTTGTCACCAAGTCAAGGCTTGGGTGGGGCTAGCTTAAGCTTTGTCTTAGTTTAGTTGGAGACTTAACCTAAGGTTTCTGAATTATTTGTTATCTAAATCATTTTATTATAGCTTAGTACTAACTTACCAAATCATGTTTTATTGAGTCTAAGGATAAAATCGTTATTAACATTAAATCTCATAAAATAATTGCCTTCTATTACTAACATTGAATTATGAACAAATGAATTTTTGATAAATTGCTCTTAAAGCTTCACCAATCAATAAAATAATTTACCAATTCAATCCATTTAATGTCATTATAGCAAATTTAATGGCAAGAAAGTTTTAAAATTTTCTCACTAGTTGCTACATAATATACCCCAATATGTACCCTTGTCAACTAGTTCACATTATCATATCAGAATTCACTAACCTAGTCTACTTCCAGCTCTTAACCTGGATATTTCTACTTCTAATTAAGCATATTTTCCTAAATACTATTTAAAGCATCATTCATCTTGTTAAATATCTAACTTTATACATGTTTACTTCATTTTCATTTTAGTGTTCTCTTGAGACTTCAGAACCTTAAAGTAAGTTAATTTCTATTATAATCAGAAAAAGTGAACATCTGATAAAGTGCACTACTAAGCAACAGAAAATTCTTCAAAGATGAGCCAAGGAGCTATAATTTGGCTTAATTACTCTATGGCTAAAAATTCTCTTTATTATCACTGAAGTTAAAAATAGATTAAAAGCTTAGAAATAGTGGAGAGGTAGAAAAATGAAAAGATGGAGTAAATATAGACTATTTTATTGAGTTAGAAAGCGTCAATACTTATAGGACATGTAGGAACATGGTGCCTCAGAGACCTTTATGGCCTCTTACAATCAGGATCTCTCACTGCCTTATGGATTGATCGCCTGAGCAGCACTCTCATTGTACTGCATCGCCCTCATGATCGCAACAATGAGGCTAAGCCTCTTGTGGTCTGGGAAGCGGGGATGGGATTTCTTAAAGTGTTTCCATTGATTCTCATATTCTTAATGCTTCCTGATCAAATCTAGCTTCAACCCTTCGTGGTAAGGTTCCATTCACAATGGTTTGAGAGTCAATCTCAAAGCTCAATTTGGTAGCAGGGATTTCAGCTTTCTTGTCATCTTGAATCTGGGCATAAACAAAATATTCCACTAAGAAAATTGGTGATGATACCAGGTATGCCTAATAGCCCGCAAAGAACCAGCAACTAAAGTGTTAACTGGATTTTCAATATGAGGGAAGGGTATTTGTGGTTGGCCATGCGTAGGTGGACAATCACTATTTCTTGAGTTTCAATTTAGGGTTTTTATATTGGAATTTTTCTCAATAACTTAAAATTTATCAACACAATTAACCATTGCTTAAAATTTTTTTTAATTTTCCTCTTTGCATATTTTTCTGTAATATTTCTTTAAACAAGGATGCCTTGAGTGAATTTTTATGGGCGATGAGACCTTTGGCTGGACCACTTGTTTTGAAAAGTAACATTATTCACGTGTACTTTTCCATAACCCTATTTAATATATCAGAACAATCTTAATATCTTATAAGCATTATTTTATAAAGGTGAAGTTAAAATAATGGCTGATTTAGGATTTGTTATCATTCACTAACTGGGCTTTCAAAGAGGGTGTGGTGGCTACCTTTAAATCATTGAGGATGTGCTCTTTGTCTTCATTTTCTGCCAGTGTAAAGGACCACAGGGTAAAGCACCTTTTTGTCCAAATCAATGTACAGCTCAATCCATCTTGATGGCCATGACTGAAAGCCTTACGAGGGGATGATGGTACTTAACTGTTCTGGTCCTTTAGATTATTAACTTAGTGCAAGTTACAATATAATTCTGTACTACACCTAAATCTACCTCTTAAGCGGTTTAAAAGACAAGGTTAATGATCCCATAGCAACTTGAAGGAGATAGACACTGCATTGTGGTATAATTTTAAATTACCTAGTATACTACTTCATAGCATAAGGGCTCTTCTATACTAAAGGTGACGTTGACTCCTAATTACAAGAAAAACTTAAAGAATGAATATCTGTTTTTGTCTAAATCTGATTTTGCTGAATCAGGAAAATGCATTTTTGATGCAATATGTTTTTAGCACCTAACTTGCTAAAGCTTGAAGGAACTTTTATCAGTGCATTTTCTGGACATTTAGCTATTCTCAACTGTTTATCTGATCATTGTTTTATTGATATGATAGTGTAGCCAAAATCCCACTCTTATTAGGCACATTTTCCACCTCACACATTCCATTTTGATCATTTTTGGATCATAAGCCTCCCTCCAATTTTAAAAAAACTTCATATTAGAAAATTATCAGTCCTTGGGTTGCATTTCATGCCCACTTTTTAAACCTATATAAAACGTCTCACATGTATTTGTTGGTTTTGCTTTATTTATCATTTCCAGCCCCATCCCATTATTAGGACAATGTAGCGGATTGTAGCTTTTTACATATCCTAAGACCTATTGTATTTCAATCCCCAAAAACCAGATCCAAAATCAGCATGTTGCCAAGGTGTCTCCCGCAATTTCACATCCCATTCCGTCCTCAATTGTACTTCATGCACCCATAACGCCATCATCCCTCCAGTGCCCTGCGACATGAGAAATTCTGTTGGGCTTTCATCTCTTATAACTATCTGATGTTTACACTCAGTAATACAAGCCTGTTAATAGTCATCATTAAAGACTTGGGCCGCAGAATAGCGCTCTTTTAGCAGACCTAACACCTAATAACGCACTTAAAGATGTATCCCATTCCCCTCTGCCTCCGCTGCTGCTCACCAATGCTTCCATCTTTCAAAGGGATTATGTCACGATCCACTATACCAAAATTGTGGCATTTAGATTTTTAATGTGCCTCATTTTGAGCACATATTTTAATGAAACATAGCTATACTCCTATCAGTGTGCAATGCTGGGTCATTTGGTTAAGACTGACTGTTTATTAGGTCAATAGGTTTGGTCTACAAGGAATTAAAATTTATCTTTATATATAAAGATATTAAATGCTAGATAAATTGGGCTGATAATAAAGTGATACCTGAAAATTTTCTTAAATCTTCATCCAGAAATATTAATACGTTTAAATATGTATGTGTGAAAATCTTTCCTTCAGACTTTGAACTATCTAACTATAAATGGAGCGTTTCTGTTTTTTGTATTTTACTTATGGGATAATTTGTGACATTTAAACAAAGTCATCAAGTATAGATGAGCTTCACTTGTTATGATACTTTTTTTATAACCAAAATGTCTTGCTGGAAGCTCTTCATGTTCATCACTAGAGCGCCACTATTTTATGAAAAAGTTGAAAAAAGTGTGTAGAAAGTGGATCTTTAGCAACATATTACAACCTGACTATTGGTATACCTCAGATGTTCATTAGCAGTTATATTGTATTTTTTAGCTCTTTAATTTCCCAAAAAATGTGATCAATAGTTTTGAAAGCGTTCCAAGCTGCTTTCTCTTTCCCTCTCATGTATAACACAAATTTATGGTGCAAGAGGCTTCTTTTTTATTTTATATTTAATGTAAAGGGAAAATGCTGTTTTAAATAATGGAATAAAATTTACATTTCTGAGATGCAAATTTACTTCACCGCACATATAGCTAAAATAACTTGCACTATTTATATGTCTAAGAGGCATATGAAAGTTGAAGCAGTATGAAATATAGCAAAATAACAAAATAAGTCATTAAAATGTAGTTTAATAATATACCTTTTGTACCCATGTGCTAAATTCAGCGCTTAGGCGCAATATAATATGCACAGATCAACACACATCTTACACCAGATACTGTATGAATACAGCTCTGGGAAAAATTAACAACAATAATGAATATCATTATCAATGATAGAGTTCTTTCAAATTCAGGCACACTGTAGTATCTGGTACCGCCAGTAGCTCAGAGGCTCTCAATTTCAACTTACTAATAGACTAAACTATCTACTCAAGGAAAGAAACCTCCTTCCAGATGGAAATCTCACCTTTGTATTTTCTCTCTACCAGATTTCTCATTTGTGATTTTCATGGTTACTAAGAAGCCTTAAGATTAGTAAACTTCTGGAGAAATATCCTAACTAAGTCAGGAAAGTGAGTGAATAGAATTTAAGGCATTATCAACATAAGATTGATATTCCAGAATAGTTTAAATACACTGAAGGTACTCAAATTACTGGAAGCTGGCCATAATAATTGTAGAGGACTCTATTACTGATATTTTTCGCAACATAGGGCAAAAAGCATATTGATGCTTAACTAAAATAAAAGACAATTAGTGGAACAAGTCCACGGCGCCAGTGGTCTATAATGTAATGGAACAACAAATGCGTCAGCAGGGATTTAGATTCAATTCACAGTAAATCAATAAGTGACCAACTTCAAATGTAAAAATTTGGCCTTGCACCATATTATTGCTAAGAGCATATCAAACCCCTTATCTAATTATTAGATGAGTATAAAATTAAATAGTGATATGAATTAATGATTGTCAAACAAATTACAAGATTTCTCAACTTGACCAAACATCATGTAATAAATATGAGTGGGGTCCAATAATTTACAAATAGCCTATGGACTTATGGCTTGAGGGCTGTTAGAACGGTTTAAAGAACTTAGCATGCATGCAAAGATAAGGTAACCCTTAGTGGAAATTCTCACAGTGAAAATATCTGTAGATGTCTTCTCTATAATCTTGAAGGGACCTTTCCAAATATTCTATAGCTTGCTAGTCCTCTAAAAAACCATAGTTATTAAAACACCAAACTATTTACTCTATGCTAGAAGTAGGTAAAGTCCAGTGGACCTCATTGTCATGTGCTCTAACCTTGACTTTCCTAGCTAGCGCGTTGGAATAGGCAGAGCTTTGTAGCAGAATTAATTTTCATGTAAGCCTCTTAAGTTATTGATTAGATCTCAGACTCTCTTCTTTAACATATGAATATAAAGGTGGAGGTAGCGCAAGAAGCTTCCCATGAAATATCTCAAAAGGCGATTTTCCCATGACAAATGATATATAATATTATAGGCAAACACAGCGGAAGGCAAAAAGGGGGTTCCAGTTGAACGCTTTTCTAGTAACTAACTTATGTAAAATACCCACAAAGGTACCATTCACTCTTTACACAGTGCTGTTGGTCTCAAGGTGATAAGGCTAGACAGTACCCCTCTTATACCCATCAAGTCTTTGATTTTAAAATTCATTTTGAACATAAATTTCTCACATTATTAGATTAAACTGGGGGCGTCTTATGCTGATAAACTGTACTTTCCAAAATAAACTCAAAGGTGGCCACCGCGCCTAGATCCTTAACTGATTTTTCCTCCACACATTTAGTGAGGTGATTGGTAACAATAATATACTTGAATTAGCCATAGGTATTGACCAAGGGCCCCGCAACTTCTATAGAGATGGTTTGCCACGCAAAATTTGGCTTGGCTAACTGATATGAATGGCCTTCTGAAAAGGTAATTCAGCTTAACATTTTATTTAATAACTGAGCTATTATGATATCAAAAGACATTGAACTCAAATCCTGTGACCTTGACTGCTCATGAGTTTTCATGAGTTGCCTTGCCCCATAACTTTGTGGGCCAATACAATTAAATCAGTCCACTCAGCAGGTCGATGAAATGTGACAGCTTGCTTGTTGATAATTTTATAGAAAAATCCGTCTTAATAAAATTATTCTGTATTAATCTTTCCAGCTTGCGTTGAATCTCTTCAGGTTCATTATCATATTGCTGACCTATCATTCTATTGAATATTTCATCAGATTAATTATCCAGTAAGGCTAAATTAGGCAACTGAGAGAGTCCATCCGCGTTTTGATGCTTAACGCTGGGCCAGTTTAGAATTTTGAAGTCATAGTTTGTAGATTTTGAATCCCAGTGGGTCAATGGACCTATATGTTATTTAGGATTTTGTAACCATCGTAGAGAGGCATGGTTAGCTAACACCATAAATTGTAATTTATGGATGTGCATGAAAAACTGTTATAAGCTTAATTAATGTCTAGACACTCCATTTTATAGTGTATATTTTTGTTCATGCATATCTTGCATTCTGCCTGGAATAAGAAATGGGGTATTTAACCCATTTTGGAGTCCTTATGAGATAATACCACTCCTACATCAGATAGGGATGCATCTATTTGAATGGTAAACGGCTTAATAAACTTGGGGTATGTTGGGACAATGAGGGTTGATACCACGTATCTTTTAATTATTTGAGGCCTTGGAGACCTGAGGTTCCAGGGTGTTATATTATAAATTATACTTTCCTTGACCAAAAAAACCTTCACTCAGGATACAATGCCTTGAGTGATAAATCCAAAAATACATGTTCTTCACTAAATAATTTTAGAGGTAGGCCAAATTGTTAATGGTAAAAAGAGAGTAGTCTTTATTTTCTTAGAAATTATTATTATATGGGAGATCAGGTAGGGTTTCTCATTAAATCTCCAAGCGTTCTAATCTAAGATCTATACTTGTTACCAATCAAAGATTCTACAGCAGGCTGGTCATCACGGAAAATAGGATCTAATTGCTGCATGGATCAGGTTTGAACCCCAAGATTAAGAAAGCATCGGGAGAGCAATAGTTGACTGCATAATTCATGGTTGATACACAATGTTCAAGGTTGTAAATTTTGTCAGGGATTATCCTTAATAAATGTTTGGGCTATTTTGTCAGATCAAGCTCAATTTCCTTCAGACAACACATTCAAATCTCCAATTTAGGTAGGAATCCTGACAACGCCAACTTTAGACCTTGGCGTAGGTGGGAAAACATACAGAGAAATCAACTATGTACGTGGTTTACTGTACCTTAAACAACCTCTTTAATTAAGTGCTCATTGCCCGCTTGTAAATGACTTTCAGGGCCCCAACCAGTTGGAGCCCAATTTGTTGTCACGACCTCCAGGCTGATGATTTTAGTAAAGGACTTGGTCACCTCTTGGAAGGCGTTCAGGGGATTATGCTTGTCATTAAATTGATTAGTTTCTCTACTAGTTGTAGCAGATAAGTTAACAGAAGCTAGAGCCTGAAGTTGGATCGTTTCATTGGCAATGTTTCAAATAGTAACTTCAGTGGCATCAGGTAATTAGATTTAACATGTCCTGCACTTTATAAGGCAATTGGGGATCTCTTCCATACAAAGCCTGGAAGAGCAACGTCTTAATTATTTGATGGTAGCTTATTTTGTAGGCCAGAATCGCACTAGGAAAATATAAGGCCAGTGAAGAGGGTCAGTTGTGGCCAATTTCTGGAGGGTGGCAGTTATGGTACCATTTTCCCACTCTACCAACCTATCGATTGAAGGATGGTATGGAGTGGAAAAACATGGGTGGACTCTATCAGTTTTGCTAAATCATTCACTAGCTATGATCAAAACTTTTGACCGATATTGGAAAGAATTGTTTTAAAGCATCCATGCTGGGTGATAATCTGATCATATAATAAGGTGGCGGTAGCTTTTGCCAAAGTGGATGGTAGTGTTACATCTTTGATCAACCCTGGTTAAATGATTTACGGCTATATGGAGGAACTGATAACCATTAGAGGCAAGGGAAAGTCCCACAACATTAAAACTAATAGTATGAAGGGTTCTTAAGGTGGAAACACTGGAGGTTGAGATCAGGGATTGGGTCCAGCTTGACTTTTACATAATAGGCAGGATTCTGTACATCTTGGTCTAAAACAAACATTCTTCCCAGTAACGTTAAGTCTTGGGCCACTGGTAAGTTTTGAATTCCCTCATGGCCGATTTCCTGATTTCCTTCCAATAGATGTCAGTTTGAGCTGAAGGTCATATGTAGGGCAACCATTTTTGGTATACAAGTTTATATAGTTGGCCGTTTTTGACTTAAATATTCGCCAATTTGTTTGCTAATTCCTTTTTAAGGGTCGAGTATTTGTCTTTCCATAATAGTGATTAAGTTAGGAGGTTATAGATCTAATCCTTTTCAGGGTCATTTAAAGTTGATATGAGAAGCCGGGATAGGCAATATGCGTTTTGGTGTATAGGCCCTGTTTGGTGTATGATGGAAAAATTATAGTTTTGAAATTTAACGCCCAGCGGGATAACCTACCATAGGGGTCCTTCATCTGCTGCAGTCATTGCAAGGAAGCATGATTGGCGATTATGGTGAGCTATTTACCATATCAGAAAAGGTCAAAAATGCTTTTTAGCCTGTAATACTGCCAAGCATTTGAATTTCATAAATACTATAGTTTCGTTCAGCTTTAGTTATGGTCTTGCTATAGTGGTTGATAGGATGGTCTATTAAATTTTTGCCATGCTGTGATAGTATGGCTCTGATGGCTTTATCGCTAGCATTGGTAAAGAGTAGGAAAGGCTTATCGAAATTAGTATGTACAAATACTGGGGAATGGGAGAGAGATATGTAGTAGTTCATAGGCCTGCTGTTGCTCTTCTTTCCACTAGAAGGATATCCCTTTCTTTAATAAATAAATTGGAGGCTCAGAGATGTCAGCAAAGTGGGGTATAAACTGGCAATAATATCACATCACCCCAAAAAAACTTGACGTCTCATAGGGATTTAGAAGGGACATCCTAGAATTGACTAGAGCCTTGTTGCCCATTGTGGATATACCAGATTTTCTTACCTTATGGCTCATAAATCCATTTCATTTTGGAAGAAGGAACATTTTGACGGCAATAGTTTAAACAAAACTTTTTATAACTGCTGGAAATCTTTCCTAAAATGATCTATGTGTTTGGTGAAGGTTATCAAAAGATGGTAATATAGTCAAGATAAACTAGAACATAAGAACGTTGCTAATCACTTAAAAACTGTCCATGGCATGTTAGAAGATATCAGGGGCGTTACATAACCCATGCGGAATTTATTTGTGGGCTTGAATAATTCCTCGTCTGAATGAGGGTGCATTTTTCACGGTTTTCTGGTGACAAATTAACTTTCCAATACCCGCTGGCAAGATTCATATCCAATAATAGAGGTACCGTAACATCAAGCATAATTTAATAATTTACATGCGGCAATGGATAGATATCTTTTCTTGTGATTAGATTGAGTTGGCGATAATCCATGACAACATGGTGGCCACCATCCTTTTTCCAAATCAATAGGAGTGTGGAGGACCACATGCTGTTAGAAGGCACAAATAACCCAGCTTCCAACAGTTGCTGTAACTCTAAGGTCACTTGAGCGTCCTTGACTTTAGGTTTCAGTATGGCTGTGATTTGAACGGAGGGTGAGCCTCAGTCTCCATATGGTGAATTACTCAGGACATTTTTCTGTAATCACTTGGTCCTAAGAAAAAGTATCACAATACTCCTTGAGGAGGTAATTGACGTTCTGGCATACATCAGGGGTAAGAATTTCTCCAATTCTAATCTTTAACCAGAGCTATGGTGGGTAGGGGAACAAATTCTAAATTTTTGTAAAGAGCCAAAACAACTTAGGTTAGTGATATTTTAAGAAACATAGTTTTATTTAATCCAATAAGGGCATAACGAAGGATTTGGAGGGTTTGATCCGTTAGATTCCCAATTTATATTAATATATATTTTCTATAAGAAGGATCCAAAATCCCCATACATGTCAATGCTTCTTTAATTAAAGGGTTTGGGTGTCCATTTAGATTCAAAACTTGATTTGGAAAAGCTAAAATCTAGATCCCAGTATCCATAATAACTTGTGAGCCAGAGGGTAAAGTAATTGGATGGTGGCATACAGAGGGATCCCATCTTCATCATCCACAGCCTTAGGATGTAACTTAATCTTTTCTCCTAAGACTTGGTATTTATTGTTCAAAAAAGACGTTTATTTGAGTAGTCATGTTCGTTTTTTTGGCCTCCTTTACCTCTGAGGGGGAGTTCAAATATGAACGGGATCTAATGCCCTAATATCAAGAGGTAATTTACTTTAAGTTGATAATGCAGTTAAACTCACGCATCAGTTGGACTCCAATAAGCAACGCATAATTATCATTCTCTAACGTGATAGTGGGGCATTAATTGTATTTTGCCAAATTGGAGGGGCAAGGAAGAATACGCCCTAATTACCATAGTAGATTGATTACCTGTCATCCCATACTCAACTTTGTGAATCAAGTCTGGAGCTTTTTTTATCTTATGGATATTTGAAAAAATAATAATGTTAACCAGTAAGCCTGTTTCAATTATTGCCATGAATTTAGCCTTGTAAATGATTACCTCACTTGGACCTCAAAGATATGAACTGATAATCAATGGCTATTAGACTGTCATTAGAGATTTGCAGTAAAACAAGTGGGGGATCTTGCCGCAGCCATGCTTGTGGCTATTCAATACTTTTAAAGGTTTTATTTTCTGCCACTTGGCTTTCCATAAAGGAGCTGATCTTCAAACTTTGTTGAGGTAACTACCCCACTATAAAACAAAGAAGCTAAAGATCATTATTCCTTGAATAGAAAGAGGTACATCGACTCCTTCCATGGCAGCTAATACAAAACATCCTTAGGTGCTAGGAATAGAACTAGAGCTAGAAAAAGGGTTTGAGGCACTTGAGAGTTTTCATAATAGGGAGCCGCTTGCCCCATAAGACTGGTCTTTTGACATCTTGTTCTGGAAACTGCGACAAAAGGTGCAGTATGGTTGGGTTTTTACAGAAAGTGCAGAATAATTCGGGTATAGGTGAATTGGAGGCGTAACTGCTAACACTTGGGGCCAGGGCTCATTATTGTTATACCAAGGTGGCTCAGTGGGTTTGTGTAACTTTGCAGGATCTCAACGATGACTTCTTTGATATGGAGGAGAGACGTCAAATTAGACATTCACTGCATTAAGATAGAGTATAATAAGAAGCATATTCTTAAACACTAAGAGCAAATTGGTGATAACATCATCTAATGTAAGATGATTCCCTTCAACCAACGTTTGAGCCTTAAGGTAAAAGCGATGGGCTAACTCATTAATAGTGGTTCCCTTCTTTGGATTTTTCCCATGAAGGTCTTTTTTTTTGGTTGGATAGAGTTAAGTTTCTCCCAAATTCCTGGAGCAAGGGAGTCTTGGCATTTATCCAAGTATGGCAATGCATTATAAGGGGGACCATAGTGTCTTGAGCCATGCAACTAAGGCAGTTCATCAGGTGTTTAAGCCGTTGATTATTGATCTCTTCCTCCATAGAGCTTTTAACAATCTAATAAAGAGAATATTCTTCCCTCTCCAGTGTTTTTTTAAAAATAAATATTTTTATGTACCACTTTTGGGTTGGAAGCCAACCAAAATGTTAACTTCTCAGTGTCTAGGACTGCTGTCACCGAGTTGGATTTTCACAGGGTATAGCCACTGAGCAACCCAATCAAACAATATGAGGATCTCCGATTCCTATAATAAAACTAATTAAAAGATATATGGAGCTATTGCCCCTTATTTCTTTCTTTATTTTTAGATATCTCACAGACCATTCTGCACTTCTCCTTCCTTGTAAAATACTGACCCTTTTAATCTTCCATATGGCTCTTTATACCTCGATTTCCCAGCTGGATGCATCCTCGGCTTGGTAATCTTCTATTCATCTTCCTTTTTTGGGTTGTTCTCATTTGTATCAAATCTTAGTGTGATTCCTCCCGATTCACCGAATGTTCTCATTTTGCTCAATTATAATTTGTGTATCCCCTTTTTGTAAATCTCAAGACTCATCTCAATTCCCCTGTGATCCGCCAATATGGGTAGCCTATCATCCAGTCATATCAAAATTCCTGACATTACCCCCCCCTTTTGACTGGATGATAGGCTCTTACTGTTTGTAAGCTCTAATGGAACTTAGCATGGACTCAGTTGCTGATCTGACCCCCAGCAGGTTCCTTGATTGTGTAGACATCCATACCAGTCTTCTCAATAATCTCAAACATGCCGATCCAAATGTTAGAGAGTTTATTCTTTCATCTGAATCCATGCTGGTCATGGAATAACACATAATCCCCTTCAGCGAACAATGGAAGTCTGCTCCGGCGCTTCTGGTCAGCCGCCTGGTCACAAATTTTCTTAGCCAAACTGGTGGAGTAGGCTTCAGTTTGCAACTTGATCAATGTATCCGTGAGTTACCTCAGATATCGCTGAGGATTCACACCACCAGTTTCCTCTACACACGAATATAGCAAGTCAGGCAGAGCTGGATGTTGTCCATACAGCAGTTGAAAGGGACTCTTATCAGTGGCAGAATGATAGCTGATATTATAAGCAAACACAGCGGTAGGTAGAAGAGCACTCCATTCTGAAGGCTGGTCCATTATCAATTTGCAGAGTATGTTTACTAGGGTTCTGTTAACTCGCTCCGCCATCCCATTTGATTCTGGAAGATAGGGGTGGTCAAAACCCCGCGAATTGTCATCAGCTCGTTTAACTTTGGCAGGATATTTGAAGTAAAGTTGGTTCCGTTGTCCATCAGGATGAACTGCAGACAGCCATGCCGCTGTATAACACATTTCATATAAAACTTGGCAGTGGTGACCGCTCCCAAGTCGCTAATAGCCTTGGCCTCCACCCATTTGGTCAAATGATTGATGGTGACAATTATATACTTAATCAATTGGCACTAGTTGGCAGAGGTCCCACTACATTAATGGAAACGGTGTGCTATGCAGATCGGGGCTTCACTAATTAATAGGTGGTTTTCTTATGGAAAGGTTTTTCAACTTGACATTGATGGCAACAGCTAATAGTTTCTAGTACGTCATAATGCATGCTTTTCCAGAAGTATCAGGGTTGCAAAAACTCTAGCGTCTTTCACAAACCACCATGGCCTACAGCCTGATGAAAACACATAATTATTGAGGGTCTATTTGAAGGCTTAGGAAAATTCAGCGTCAAGTCTCCAGTCTGCTTGTATAATTATCCCCTTTGTACGAAGTTTCCCTCCCTGAGTCCATCTAACACCTTGATCACTTGCGGCGGCTCAACCTGATATTTTTTCACCATCATTTTTCATACATTATATCAGCCAGATCCACTGTGATAGTGACCATGGGCAATCAAGATAGACAATCCGTGTTTTGATGTTTTGCCCCAGGTCAATGTAAGATCTCAAAATCGTAAGCTTGCAGCTTCAGAGCCCAACGTGTGAGCCATCCTTCCGGTTCATGCAGATTCTGTAGCCAGTGCAAGGAAGCATGATCTGTCACTACTTGAAATCTTACCCCATGCAAATATACCTGAAATTGTTTATAATCGTAGATCACAGCTAAACACTCCCACTTGGTTATGGTGTAGTTTTGTTCATGACAATTCAAGCTCCGACTACAGAAGTTGACAGGATGTTCCACACCGTCATCATCCTTCTGGGATAATATGGCCCCAATAGCAGCTAAGGATGCGTCCATTTATACTATGAACATCTTATCAAAGTTGTGGTATTGTAATATGGGTGCACTTGCTAACGCGGTACGCAATACATTGAAAGTGCTCTGGCATCATTCCGTCCAATTGAAAGGAGCGTTTTTCTTTAATAGCTCAAAAAGCGGTGCTCTGATACATCTGAAATTGGTAATGAACCGTCAATAATACCCAACCATTCCTGGAACACCTGTATGTCCCACTTTTTTTCTGGCTGAGTCATCTTGCCTATCGCCTCCACTTTAGCTGACTGTGGTTTAAGCCCATTTGAATCCACAACAAAACTGAGGTATTCCAATTGCTCTTTAAAGAAATGGCACTTACAAGGCTTAATTTTGATATTAGTGGCAGCGAGGCGCTGAAACACTTGCTCCAAGTGGGCCAGATGCTCTGTGAACGTTTGCAAAATCACATTGATGTTGTCAAGGTAAACTAAGATGCAGGACAGCTTTAAATCAGCTGAAATTGTATCCATGGCATGCTGGAATGTAGCTGGAGCGTTACACAATCCTTGCAGCATGCGCGTTGGATGGAACAACCCTCTCGAGGTGATGATCGCACATTTCTCCCATTCCATTGGTGGCAATTCGATCTTCCAGTACCCCAAGATCAAATACATGGTGGAAAAATAGTTCTTTTCACCCAATCGGTCTATTGCATCATCAATTCATGGAAGAGGGTAAGAATCCTTCTTTGTGATGTTATTGAGTTTACAATAGTCAATCACCACCTGATTTGAGCCATCCTTCTTCTTTATGATGAGCACAGGTGATGCCCAGGGGCTGTTTGATGGCTCTAGCATCCCTTGCTTGATAAGCTTATCCACTTCATCAGAGAAAACCTCTTCTGCTGCTCTAGAATGTCTAAAAGGACGTGAACAAATGGGAGGGTAATCCCAATATCAATCTGATGTACCACTCCTTGAGCGCACCCCAAGTCATGTTCATTATTTGAAAAAATATCCCAATACTTTTCAAATAAGGCCATAGCCTTATCTTGCTGATCCGCTGATAGTCCCATAAGCACTTCTCGCGGAACTACAGTCAGTATGCAGAATGAGGCGTGAGCCAGTAGTCCGAGATCTTCCCATGAGCCAAAGTCATGAAACCGTCAAACTTCCCCAATAGGGACGAAGTGTAGGTAAGCCACCACTTGGTGCCGCCTAATAATTATTGTCTAGTTCTGTAGGTTTTCGAGAAACACCTTCACCTCCCTGTTACCAGGAAACAATAGCCCTGGAGCCACATGTGGTTCTAGTTGTGAGTGCTGATAAGGCGCCAGTATTTCTCCATACAGTCCATTAGGAACTTCGATTTTGAGCCCAGTCCCTATTATGGCCTGGTGTCCAGATGGTAAGTTTAAAGGGCCGTTGCTCAAAGCAGAATTCCTTTATACTCATATATATGGTTGGGGAGGATCTTGGTCTGCTGACTCAGTCGTAGATAGCAAACAGGGATCACTCTGTCACGGTATGCTAGATTGACCTGACCGTAGTGGACTGGATCCGTTGGGATTCCACCAGAGGAAAAGTATACTGGAATCTGTTGGCCAAACATAGTAAGGGTTTCTTCCGCCATATCTATCACAACGCCAAACTTTCTCATGAAAGCTGCGCCGATTAACATATCATAGTGGTTATTTGGAAATACCACCGCTGGAGCAGACACCTGGACTGAACCAAATCGTAGGGGCAACGCGCTATATGCTCCTTCCAACACAGCGCTATGCATTCCTGCCATTCCATATACTACTTGATGGTCCACATCTGGTTTATACATAAGTTTAGCCACTAACCAGGTGGAGACTATGTTCACAGGCGCTCCTGTGTCTATGATCGCGCGATTTTTGTGTTTTGAATAAATATGTCGCAATAAGTACATTATGAGTAAGAAGAATCATCAGGGTTTATTACTTGTACGTTCAAGGGTCTTGTATTACTTAAAAAGGAAGAGATACCCTTGCCAACCTGAGGATACTCACTAGCAAATTTTCCACTGGAATAGCTTTGTTAACCCCTATTAAAGGAGCGACGTTCAGCGAAGAATCCGCATTGCTGGAGCCAGTCTGTTCCAGTATTTGCCACGCATATGGTTTCTGCACATCTTGGCGGAGCTCAGCCCAACTAGGTGAACTCTTACTCTCAGAAGCAGAAGCAGGGTTATCCAGAAAAAGCTGCTGGTATAACAAATCATATAATTGAGGTTCAATTTCTTCTCGTAAAGTTGTCTGGCAGGTATTAGGGACAAGTGCATTGAGCTTAGCGGAGGTAGAGCGTCCCATCTCTAATCCACTAGAGCTTTTCCCTGCTCATTTTTCATAGTTGGCATTGCGTACACTTGTGGTTTTCTAGGGCAATTGGCTACATAATGCCCTCTTTGTCCGCACTGGAAGCAAGTGTTTGTAAAAGGTGCATGTATATAATGCAGGCTGGAAGGAACAGGTTGATAATTGCCAGTAAGGTTCCATGGTCACAGTCGAACTGGTTAAGCATACATGGGATGGAAAGGGTCTACTGACTCATATGAGCGATGATTACGTTCCAGCAGCTGATAACCCAGTCGCTGCACCCGATATTCAGAAAAGGATGGAGTGGGGGCAACGGAGGGTTTTCAGGCTACATTGGGGGCGCCATTTGTGGCAGAGAGTCAACATAAGGCGTTCACAATTTGAATGAGGCTGGTATCCCCATCCAACACATGTGACATAGCAATATATAGTTCCCAGTATGGTTTAACTGCCGCTGTCATCACTATACCTACATCCTCAGTGGTTAAAATATTAGCCCCAAGTAAAACATGAGCTTCCGCCAAAAAATGCTTGGCGAATTCTGACAAAGTCTCATTTTGATTAAACTGTATAGTCATAAATTTGGCTTTTTGTTGAGACATCTTGTTAGCACCTCCGAACAGTCAGATAACTATTGCTTTTACTTAGGTGTAAGAGACCAAGCTATTTGGAAGATAGCAGGTCACTTGGTCAGCGCTTTCCACATCTAAAGCGGACAGTAACAACTTTGCTTTCAGTTGATTGGTAGCCCCTTCCACAGCAAATTTAAAACGTTTAAAATACCCATGTAGGTTTCTGTTACAACTGAAAGGAGGTAACTTTTCAATACAAACAAATTCACTTGGCTCTCAGGTTTGGCTGCAAGGGGCAGGCGAACTGGATTTGGAGTGACTATGGGAACCATCATTTGGTGTGTTATCATGCTGCCGTCCGGATGAGCTTGAGCTCATTGAGGTGGAATCAGAAGAAGTGTCATCACGTGGGGGGTCCGTTGTACCGCCTGATGGATACTTGTTTGCTGATCCATAACATTCTTCCCCCAAGTCGCCACTAACTGCCCTATTTCCCCCAGCTCTGAATGCCCTGTGAACTGTTCACAAAACAGCTGTTCTGTTTTGACCAAAGCACATCTACACCGTCCATCCTGCCATTCTTGTTGCAGCGTGTTATATTGCCATTGCAATTTTTGGCAGAACTCCTTTTCCTCATTCAGTGTTTGTTCCATAGTTTGTAATCATGAATGAACTTCCTCGATTCTATTCTGCAGGCGGGTTTGTTGTTGTCTTGCGTTTTCCACTTGCTGGTTGGTGTTGTTTATTTGATTAACAAGGAAAGATCGTTCTTGCACTAATTCCTCATTGGCCAATCAAAGGGTATCAATGTGGTCTTGCATGTCTAAATACTCACTTGTCTCACTGATAGAGAGAGGGAGGCTCATTGGCATTTTACCTGACTAATGACTTTCAGTCATGTAACTTGACGAATGAGTTGGAGACACTCAGTGGATGTTGACCTAAGAATATGCGCATTATTGGATGTTTACTGGTATTCCATTCACTACAGAGTTGATCTAATTCTGTCAATAGAGAGCCAACTTAGGGCCACCAATTGTAGTTCCATCAGGGTCATTATTTTCTTGAGCTGAGCAATCATGGCTTCAAGAGCTTCCTCCCATTTGGCTAGATCCATCATACAGCGCTCAGTATTATTCCCAAGGTTGTCACGTCCTAAATCCACTCTATGGATAGGCCATGCTGTTTCAGTAGTTCTCTTATTACTCGGGGTAATTCTGAGTTTAACTGTGGTACTAGAAGGTCCAATCTTTGGCGAACATCCCCAACATGATGATCCATCTATGCCAGCGCCCCTTGTATTTCTGAAAAATGAATGATCAAGGCAGTCCAGCAGGGGGCGAGTATCGTGCTGTTGTGCTTGAGCGAACCACAACACACCTCCAATTTCAATGTTATGGCGAGCCAGGACATGTAGTAGCTGGCGAATTGAAGGTTGCACATAAGCGACTAAGTATTCCTCAATTCTGTAAGTACCGAGGTGAGTTGACCCTGTAGTAGTGGCATCCAAATAAGACACGTACAGCACATATCGATTTTCTTGATTGCATTGATTATAAAACAGACTCACGGCATTTTCCCCACTCTCATCCTTATATAGGCGATACCTGTGCAACAACCATTCCATAATAATTCTTAGTTGTTGTGGAGTCACATTTGTGGAGCATCCATGTTGGTTAGTTGTCAGCTCCGGGAAATTCTTGAATTGCACAGTAATCATAATTTTATCATCCCCTGGTTTAGTAACAGTAAACAATGTTAGTTCTGAGTTAGGTGTCCTCCAAGTTTCTTCAGCATGCCGTGCTTGGAACCCTATCAGGTTAGGTGGGAACGAATGAGGATTTGTCATTGTATTTTCCCCGCTATAGTTACTAAGTGTCCCTGTAGTGAGCACCACTGTTAATTTCTCAGCGTCTAGGTCCATTGTCACTGAATTGGATTTGCACAGAATAAGCCACTGAGCAACCCAATCGAACGATATGAGGATCACCAATTCTTATAATAGAACTAATTAAGAGATACATGGATTTATTGCCCCTTATTTCTTTCTTTATTTATAGATATCTCGCAGACTGTTATGCGCTTCTCCTTACTCATAAAAGACTCTATCCTTTTATTCTTCCATCAGGCTCTTTATACCTGGATTCCTCAGCTGGATGTATCCTTGCTTGGTAATCTTCTATTCATCTTCCTTTTTTGGGTTGCTCTCATCCATATCAAATCTCGGTGTGATTCCTCTTGATTCACTAAATGTTCTCATTTTGCTCAATTATAATTTATGTATCCCCTTTTCATAAATCTTGAGACTCATCTCGATTCCCCTGTGATCCGCTGATATGGGTAGCCTATCGTCCAGTCATATCAACTTCTCAACAAACATGAACTATTACTGGGACTGCGTTTTCACCTAACAAAGAAGTGGTATCATGGTAATACGCTCATGAATGAAGCGCATCCACATGACTTTGCAGATCATTAATAAAGTCAATTATTAATCTACTCATTTATGAGCAGCACTAAGAGCCAATTTCGTGGTGACAAGTTAGTATAAATGCCACATTTTTTTTGAAGCAGTAGTGGCATCTTGGAGTTTGTGTTGATGTTGCTTGGTGGCGAGCACTCTTTGCTCCAATCCACATACCACAGCAGGTAGGGCAGCCAAGTTCCTGTGGAATTCATGATGAGCGGTTAGGAAATTAAGGGGATAGGGAAAACTCCATCTCAAGTGATCTGTGATCCTTGGGTGACGCATTCTAATTAGACATCAAGATTTTTAACTTGCTAAATCAACGCTTGGAGGCGTTCAACAAGGATTCTTGGGTCAGCACTAGGTCCCAGAGGTCCTCTTTGCCCAGGGAGTCCTCATTCACCATCCTGTCCATCATGACCAGGTGTCCACATTAACCATCACGCCCATCATAACTGGGGGTGCCGTGCTCACCAGGCACTCCTTGTAGCCCCTGAAGAACGGAGGCTATTCTGGCCATCAATTACTTCATAAATCATATCCTCTAATGGCCAGAGGCGGTCATCCACAGAGGTAATAAAGATATCAGCTTCAGATTTAAAGTTGATGGTATGATCTACGACACGATTATGAATAATGAACTCTAGTTGACTAAAATTATTAGTGAGTTCCATTCAAATGTAACTTAAGATTCCTCAATCCAGACAGGATAACACTTATAATATTGCATTAATGAACTGCTGATTATATAATAAAGATTGTCGGTTTTCACTGACAAACTGAGAGGCAGAATGGTAGAATTGGAGAAGTTGATAATGTATTGTCTCCAATAACTGCAAATGGTAGAGTAGTTCCTGATGATAGAACCCAGCTATTTAGAGTAGATGGTACAAGGTGGGATGTACATTTTGATGCAAATAGCATTTATGTACATTCAGCTCCAACCTGATCTACATTGAGCAAAGACTTTGGGCCAATATCATAGGGGCTGGTATTGCAAGAGCCCATCTTCTAACTAAGCCTCTGGGACAAAGACCACAGATAAGAGGAGCTGGAGGGCTTTGGCGAAGTCTAATAAGTACAAGTGTTATTCCTTTGCAGACGGAGTTTGGAGGGTCACCTTCAACAACAGGGGAACTAGAATGCCACGGGTTGCTGATATATTTCCTACATGCATAAAGACTGCCCAGTCACTAAAATGGGCGGCTTCACAATCTGCGGCGTTTTCCAAAGTCAAATAACATTTTTTTATTGCTTATTTATTTTATATTTTCACCATAAACTTTGGGTAAACCTGGCAGAAAGTACCAGTTTTGTTGGGACCATGGGGTTGAAACCACGTATTTTTAATTTTTTGAGGCCTTGGAGACCTGAAGTTCCTAGGTGTTGAATTATAAATTATACTTCTTGGCAAAAAGTCTTCACTCAGTATACAACGCCTTAAGTGGTAAAAGTAAATATAAGTTTATCCCTAAATGATTTTAGAGGTAGGCCAAAATGTTAATGGTAAAAAGAGAGTAGCCTCTATTTGCTTAAAAATTATGGTATGGGGTGATCAGGGAGGTTTCTTGGTAAATCTCTAAGCGTTCCAAGTGAAGAACTATACTTGTTACCAATTGGAGATTCTGCAGATGGCTGATCTCAGATAAATAGGATATGATTGCCGCATGGATCATGTTATCCTCAAGATCAGGAGGCGTCAGGGGAGCAATAGTTACCTGCATAAGTCATGGTTAATCCCAAATGTCGGAAGGCTGTGATTATCATTGAGATTATCCCCAATAAATGCTTATGCTTATTCTTCATATTGAGCTCAATTTCCTTTGCTGACACATCTGAATCTCATATTTGGTAGGAATTTCTGACAGGGTACATTAGTATTGTCGCTCAGGTGAGGCAAAGTTTTAGCTTTTCATAGGCCAGCTAGCAATCATCCATACACTTAATTTGCCTCCATTTTTAAGAAGGTGAAATAATGAATCAGCTATTTACTGAAAAATTCTATAAATCACCGGTAGTAGCTGATCATCATCAGAAACACTTGGATGTCTCACTTACTACTTGTCATTTATTCCACTTGATAACTTCTATATTTGCTGATTGGGGTCATGTTGGGATTTTTGCACACCTTTCCAGAAATCTAGGTTGGAATTTTTTCTGGTTTGCTAGGGGATAAGTTCCACTAGCAAATGAATTAGATAGATATTGACTTTGATATTAATCTATATGTCATCAGATTTTAGTGTTATTTGCCAATAAAGGTACTCTGGGGTCAATCCATGAAATTTCCTAAAGTCTTGTTGGGCAGAGTAGCTGACAAATTTGAGTCATCTGATAGTCGATCTTTAATTAATTATTAGATTTACTAATTGAATTGGTCAGTTCTCTTCACCAATTGATTAAAAATCTAGGTAAAGTTGTGAGGCGAGTATTGCCACCTGCAATTTAGAAAATCGATCAGTTGTTTTGCAACCTGCTTTAATGAGTAAAGGATTTCATTACCTAATCAGATCGCTAGCCAAATGTGGTTGTTTCACTTTGATTGTGAAAAACGTTAGGGACACATATTTACAATCCTTCCATTTTAAGGTCTTGAGGGTGTCAAAAAGAGAAATTTTTAGCCTAGGGAGAAGATCATCTCCTTAAGAGACCTCAAATGGAAATTCAATGGCAACGGCTGCTATTTCCTTACTGAGGAGCCAACAGAGTATTTGGATGCCAAATTTTTTATAAAATTCATAGTAATTTATAATGATAAAGCAGATCATAATATCAACAATAAGTTCTATTCATCTTCAGTTTATCATTGTTATAGATAAATAATTTTGGACGCTTTTGTGTGATAAAAAGTAAGTTTCAGATATCCTTAGATATGAAGCAGACCTTTGAAGTGGATTCTGCCAACTCTGTGGCGGAAACTAAAGTCTGGAAACCTCTGAATCTGAGAGTAGATTTGGTTCAGCAAGAAGAGGAAAAAAAGTCCCCAATTGCCAACGTAATCAGAATTTTGTGGAACATTTAAATTTATTATTGGACAATTTTATAAATTTGGCGAAATTGGTGATATAAACCATAGGGTTTTAGTGCAGGGTCAAGCCCACTGAGCAACAGACAAAAATATGGAGATTGTCTGCACATGATACAAATGTAAAGATTATAATAAATTATGAGGCAATTGCTTCAGCCACACTACATTTATTTATTTAATATAAAACAGCAGATCCCTTCTGCTCCGCTCACTTCTTCTTACTAACAATCCTCTTCTCAATCTTCTCTTCTCACTTATATATTAGCAACTTCAGTTGATACTGACCCTTTTTTTAGACTATTCAATCCACCATAATCACATTGTTCCGGCAGAGTCTGCATTCATACAATTCATGCTCACCTTAGTTTGAGGCGATTTACCAATTATTCGTTGTGAATCAAAATTTACTAATCACCATATACAGAAGCGATCTAATAACCATCCATTTTGACCCAATATGTCCACATCTCAAGGCGCTCAAATACTCATATTCTATAATTATTGTCAGTGTATTCTAGCTGATCCGCCATGGCTATTTTGGGCTTATTGTCCAGTCATATCAGAATCTTGACATTATTCCCCTTGACTGGATAATAAGGATCCTATTGCTTATATGTTTTGAGGAACTTTGTGTGCACTTGGCTAATAATCTGACTGCTTGCAGGGTCCTTGATAGTATAGGCATTGACATCCAACTATTCAATGATTTTGAATGAGTCAATCCAGATATTGGCAAATTTTTGTTTCTGCTCAAACTCATGTTGATCATAAATAGATCCATGTCCCCATCTTTTAACTGTGTTAGCCTGCTATGCCATACCTGGTTAGCAGCCTGATTCTTAATCTCCTTGGCTACGCTGGACAAGTATGCTTTGGTTGCAGCTTGATTAACATGTCAGCTAGTTTAGTCAAATAAGGTTTGGGGGTCCAGTTCGCTGGTATCTTCTAAGCAGGCATAGAGTAGCGCCAGAAGAACAGGGTGTCATTCATATTAGTAGTTGAAAGGGGGCAATTTTATGTCAGAATGGTAGTTGATGCTATATAGCAAAGACGGCGATGGAAAGGAGAGAGCTCTAATCAGAAGGTCAATCCATTACTAACTTCCAAAGTATGTTCACCAAAGTTCTATTAAATCACTTAACTATACCATTTGACTTGGTGCGATATGTAGTCATTAGAACTCCGCAGATGGCCATCAATTCGTTGAGCTTGGGTAAAATGTGAGAGGCGAAGTTGGTCCCATTGCCAATAAGGATGAACTGAGGACAGCTGTTCTGCTGAATGATACATTCCATCACAAACTTATCCACTGTGACCGCCCCAGGTCACATATTGTCCATGCTTCAACCCACCTGGTCAAGTGGTCAATTACACCAATATGTATTTAGACCAGTTAGCTCCCATTGGCAGAGGGCCAACAACACCAGGTAAACCGTATGCCAATAAAAATGTGTTTTCATTAGCTGGTAGGAAGTCTTCAGGCAGAAAAGCTTTTCCACTTAGTACTGGTGCCAGTGATAAATGGTTTTGAAAACGTTAAATTTCATTCTTTCCCAGTAGTACTGAGGTCGCAAAAATTCCAGTGTCTTGCATACTTATTATGTCCAAATGCTTGGTGTTTGCTCATGATAATGTTTGGTTGGGCGGAAGGCCTTGAGATAATTTTACCATAGTGTCCCCATCCACTTGTACAACTCGCCATTCTTCTGGAACATATTGCCTTTATCCTATCTAAAACTTTGATGACTTGAGGCGGTTCATCGTTTTACTTTCCGCTGAGTATCTTATCATACATCATGCTGCTCAGATTTGCCGTACTTCAATTGAGACAATCTTGATAAGCAGTCTGCGTTCTGGTGTCTGGCTCTGAGTCAGTAAGGAATTTTAAAATTGTAAGCCTGCAGTTTGAGAGCCCACTGGGTTAGCCGCCCTTTGGGCTTCTTGAGATTCTGCAACCAGCATAACGAAGTGTGATCCATTTTGACTTTGGTCTTCACTCCATGCGATACACTCTAGTCTGCTTATATGCACAAATCACCGCTAAGCACTCTTGCTCAGTCACAGTATAATTAGCTCATGGCAGTTCAGGCTCTGGCTGCAGTATGCAAAAGGGTGCTCCTCACCCTCATCATCTATTTGGGATAGGACCGCCCCAACGGCGGAAAGGGAGGCATCTGTCTGGATGATAGACTCTTTAATGAAATTTGTGATAGTGCAGCACCGGCGCACTGGTTAGCATCATCCAAAGTGTATTAAAGGAGCATTGTTGACATTACGTCCATTTAAACGCAGCATCCTTCTTTAATAGCTCAAACAGAGGACCTCCAATACAGCTGAAATTAGGTATAAAGCGGCGGTAGTAGCCAACCATCCCTAAAAAAACTTATATATTGCGCTTACTAGTTGACATAATCATCTTCTGGATAGCCACCGCCTTGGCTGGTTAAGGCTTTGTCCCAGTTGCATCTGCCACAAAATCAAGGTACTCCAGTTGGCCTTTAAAGAATGGCATATAAGGGGCTTAATTTTGATTTTGGCTGCCACAAGCTGGCGGAAGACCTCCTCCATATGGGTAAGGTGCTCTTAGAATGTATGCAAAAATACATTGATATTGTCAAGGTACACAAGTATGTATGACAGCTTCAGGACACCAAGAATAGTGTTCATGGCCTGTTGGAATGTAGCCTGGGAATTACCCAGCCCTTGTGGCATCCAGGTCGGTTGTAAAAGCCCTTTGGATGTGTTAATGGTGCACTTCTCCTGTTCCACCACATGCAACTCTATTTGCTAGTAGCCCAATATCAAATCTATTGCTAAGAAGTAACGAGCTCCTTCCAATTGATCCAAGGCATCATTAATTAGTGGCAAGGGTATGAGTCCTTTTTGGTAATGCTGCTGAGCTTAAGGTTGTCTATTATCACCCAGTTGGTTTCATCTTCTTCATAAAATTGGAATGGGAAAAGCCCACTGACCCTTTGAGGGTTCAAGAATCCCTTGCCCAGAAGCTTTTCAATTTACTCAGTAACAACATCTTCTGCTGCCCTTAATCAGTGGACTGGCCAAGACCTTATGGGAGGATGATCCCAGTGTCCACTCAATGGACCATCCCCAAGCAGACCCTAAATTGTGGTCATTAACGGCGAAAATCTCCTTATATTTTTCAAATAAAAATATCACTTGATCTTTCTGATCTTTTTATAACCCCATTAAATTTTTGCGCGTTACCGCTAACATTACACCAAGCTGAAGTTTAATGGGTTTACCAAATATATCCAGCATCCCAAACTTATGAACCTGAAGGACCTCCTCAACTGGGATCAAGTGTAAATATGCCACTACTTTATGTCATCAGTTTTGCATTGGTTCATTCTGTAGATTCGTCAATAAAACCTTGATCTCCTCATGGCCCAGAAGTATTATATCTGAAGCCACGTAGGGCTCAAGCCACAATTGCTGATAAGGAATAATAACTTCCCCGTGGAGTCTGTCTGGCACTTCTACCACAAGTTCAGTGTTCACTATTACTTGGTGACTGGAGGGGATGGACATCAGCCCAGATGCTCTAAGTGGCAGCCCTTGGTATTTGTATATCTATTGGGGAAGGGCCTGGGTCTTGCCCATTAGTCAATGGTAGCAAAACAGAATTACCCCGTCACTGTATGCCAGGTTGATATGACCCATGTGCACCAGATCCTTTGGCACTCCGCTGGAAGTGAAATAAATTAAGATATGCTGCACCAGATCTTCGAAGTTCTCCACTGTCATATCAACAACAGCCCCAAAGTGGCGCATAAAAGAGATTTCAAACAAAAGGTCATATCTATTGTTTAGTAGCACTATCTCTGAGGCTAAAATGCAATTAACCCAAACTGCAAGGGTAGCGCGCTGTACGCTCCCTCAGAGACCATGATTTCCATGCTTGCAGTCCCATATAGCATTTGATGTTCCACATCAGGCTTTAATGTCAACTTCACCACCAACTTAGTGGAAACTATGTTAACTGGAGCGCCCTTATTGATTATAGTGCGGACTCAGATTTTTCTACAACAATGTCACAGTATGTACACTCAGAGTATGATGAATTCTTCTTGTCTAAAATGTGTACATTTAACGGATCCTTTTTCCCAAGGAAGCTCATAATACTCTTCAACTTTAGGGTATTCTTTAACAATAGCGTCCACATGGAGAGCGGCATTTGCCCCTTTTAAGAGAGGCGCATAGGAGGACGAGTTCAGCTCATCTGTAGAAATTTGGTCAAGAATTTGACAGGCATAAGGCTTTGGTTGCTCCTGGTCCTTCTGCCACCATGTCCTTGTTTTGTGCTTGTGTTAATAAATTCACCCCTCCAATTAGCTGATGATCTAGGAATGCATCATTGTACTGAGGGACTTCCACTGAATATACGTGGATAGGTTCAGATGGGACATTTGAGGTTGTAATAGCGGAGGTAAAAAGTCCCATATCTACTCTGCTCCAACTTTTCCCTGATTTAACTGGTCCTGCTATAGATAATAGACCTGTTCTTGAAGCAACATCGTTCCAGGTGCCCAGTGACCGCATTAAAAAAATTGACCCCATAGGGCCTGCATCCTTGGTTGTAAGATGGACCACACCAAAATTTAGGCTAAAGTCACTAGGTGTAAACAGGTCCAGCCAGTAATTAAACTTCTGATAGTAACTTGGTTGAGAGCAAGGCACGTAGTGATAATAAGGCCTGGTTTACTAGGCGGACTCTGAACAGTGCAGGATAAAGTCCCTAAAAAATAAAGTCAGACAGCAGATGCAGTAGGTTTCCGCTCTGTGTTGTGTGGAGGAAAGGTAGCAGATAAATGGCGATAAATTCGAACTGTTTAAGCAAGGGTACGTCATCCTAAAAATATGGAGTTGTGACATTGTAAAAATTGTGGTATAGTTGCACTTTAATGGTCATTGATATAAATATGTTAGATTTGGATAAAGTTCCTGCCCAAATTAACACATAGGCTTCCACCATAAAATAATCAGCAAATGTGGTGAGGGTCTCATTATTCTGAAACCCAATGGTCAATGACTCTACCTTCTGCTGCAACATCTTTGTGGTTCCTCTGAACAACATCAGCACAGTATCCTTTATATCTTGATAATTAACAGAACTGTTTGAAAGATAACAATTAACTTGGTCGGCGCTTCTGACATCCAAGGTGGGTATTAACAATTTATATTTAACCAATCTGAAATTCCTGCTGCAAAATCAAATCGCTTAAAGAATTCATGGATGCTCCCATCACAATCAAACGGAGGCACATTATTTGTACTAACCTCAATAAGAAGGTCATCCTGCCTTTTGAGCACAGCGTCCAAGGCAAGTCTAATTTCCGCATATTCAGTTGGCCTAGTGTACTGGAAGGATTCCCCACCAGTGCAGGCCTGAAACGACATATCTGACGCCTAAATTTTTGTTTATTTTGTACTTATGGTGTTGATCAATGCGCCACCTATAGTAAGTACCACTGTTATAAATTTGGAGGAATCAGTGAGATAGGCTATAAGGTTTTTGCACAGGTCTAAGTTCACTGAGCAATGGATTAAACATTATAGAGATTGTCTGTCCATGAGACAAATAAAAAATAAATTAATAAATTATGTAGCAATTTCTTTAGTTAAACTACTTTTATTTATTTAATATAAGGCAGTATATTTTTTCTGCTCCGCTCACTTCTTCCTATTAAAAATCATCTTTTCAAAATAATCTCCTCTCCCTATATGTTAGCACCTTTGTTTAATACTGACCCTTTTGCTTAGACTATTCATTCCGCCATATTCTCATTAGTTCCAGCAGAGTCTACATTCATTAAATTCATTATCACCTTAGTTCAAGGTGATTTACCAATTATTTGTCATGCATTGACATTTGCTAATCGCTTTATTTGGAAGTAATCCATTAACCATCCATTCTAACCCAATATTGCCTAATCTCAAGGCGCTCAAATACTCATACTCTATAATTATTGTCAGCAGATTCTAGCAAATCCGCCATGGATATTTTAGCTTATCATTCAGTCATATCAGAATCTCGACAGACCACATCTAACCCAATTATATTTATTAAGCTATGGATAATTTTATACATAGTACTATCACCCATCTATCAATATCAATTAATGCGATTTGTGCACATAGGAACTGAACTTGTGCAGTTAACTTCTGGAAACAATCAGCAATAAATCCAGATTATAACAATTGGTGCTCACTACAGGTAAAAGCTGAATAAGATAAGCCAATCCACAATGTCATATAAGATGGATTAAGAAAGCTATGGACAGAATTAGCAACCATCAATAAAAACGCCTTGAATTTGCTCATCATAGAGTATTTTCTGCTCTAGAGGAGAGATTTGCTATGAACGAGAAAGGAGTAGAAGAAGTTTTAAACTTCAGCAATGATCTACTTGAAAAATAAAATCCCTAAAGAAAATATTAGGAGAGTTTATCAGAGAAGTTTTATTTCTGAAAACTTAATGCAATGTGGATCAGGTTTGATTGCGCTCACTCAGACATAGATGGGACATTTAATGAAACAAGCTAAAGAACTGAAAAACCGGAAATGCAAATGTGAACCCTATGTGGCAAATGGCGCTGAAGAAACCACTTAAAAACCCCAGTTGGGAAGTTAGAAATTTCTAGAAACATGCTGACTGCGTTAGCCACCATTTCAGAGATGACTCCCAAAATTACTCCTAATGTCAGCCATGTTGACAAGCTGTGAGTGGCAGCTAGAGAAGATTTGGAGGAATATTAAGCCATGTCTAAACTACCTAATTTTCATTGGGACAACGCTCCTGCATTCTTCTGTCTGTTTGAAATGACTGTGTTTGGATACGGCAACAAACAGAAAGCGTTGACAGTCATGAACTGCTTGGATACTGACTGCCAGAACTTGGTGTTGCTCATCTTGAAGGAGACAGATGGTCCTATTCTGAGGCCAAAGCTGCTTTATGAAAAAATTTTGAAGTCCCTCGCATATGTTGAGGTGCAAGCAAGAATTCATGGGGATCCAATTACTGAAAGACAAAACTTAGCAAATTTTAACCAACTGATTCTATCAAGATTCACAGATTTTAGTTGGAGCAAAAGTATTGACCAATTCTGCTGTGCGGATTGTGTTAGAAGCATCTCTTCGCTTTCTTGTGATTTTCATTGAATGATTTCTTTCACGATGGCCACCAAAATAACTACCTCCCAAATGGTGGATTACTTGAAGATGTTAGGCGCCACATTTGAGGCCTTTAATCAAAACTACAAGCCTAGTCTGGTCAGAAATTTGAATACTTCTAAATTTTCTGAGCCCGCTAATTAATCACATAATCAAGCATTGATAGGAAATGAACCCAAGGGGTTCAAACGGACAGATAAGAGCAATATGAACTGTCACTAGTGTGGTGGAGGATCACTTCACTTCCCAGCGCTTCAGCAAGAAGCTTAAGGATCAAATTAATGTGGTGCAGGATAAGGACGCCAAACCCGCTAAGAGTCAGGAAAAGGTCTCGCAGCCTAGACGTGGAACAACATAATGCTCCATATAAATTTGTTCCTCCCAATATCATGAATGAAGCCATTCATATCAGCATTCTGTTTGTATATGATGTTGCGTTAAATCAGTTTTACCTAGTGGTTAACCTAGATCTCAATGCTTAATCAGAGCTATAGCAAAGGTGATTGAACTTGAAGTAATAAAGGAGGTTACTCGCCCTTATGGATGCCAACTAGTGGACAAGAGATGATCAACTGAGAATCTGGACAAACTGGTCAATGCCAAATAAGATGAAGCGACCCTGTCAATTCCCTTAAGTGCAATCAAGGAATACTTTACTGATTTATTGGAGAAATTATTCACATACCTTATTCAGAGAATAATGCCGTAATACACTCAGTAAACACTAATTTACAATACACTGAAGGTATGTACACAGATATAATGGTCAATTGAGTACAGGTGTGGGCAATAATTGACAGTAGGGGCGCCAATCATTATTGTCTTAATCAAGTTGGTGAAGAAAATGGAATTCTCGCCCAATCAGCAGCAAAAGAAAGAATATGGGACCGCTGGGCCTGATACTACCATCTTCTGTGGACCGTATAGCACAATGATGCTCAGATTTGGATCCTTGGTGGTATCTGTTCCAGCTATTGTTTTGGCTAACAAAACCCATGAATTTTGATTGGGACTGAGTTTTAAGAAAGTACAGAGTCAAATTTAAAAACTTCAAAGACAATACACTGACCATATTGGGTCAAACGCTTCCTCTGGTCTACCAACGGAATAGGGAAACTCTGCTTACCAAGAGGAGCAACTTTATCTTTCTGATATATAATGATGACATTATCCCAATCCACTATCAGCTAGTTAGACGAAAGTGGAGAGAAATGCTGACAGATATTTTAAGAATTGTGGAATTCCCATTACAAATGAAGATGTCAAACACCATACCACTGGGATTAGAGATTATAGTTAGTATGATATTGACTTTAAAAAAAACCCAAGCAATTGTATAAAGAGGTCAGTAGTCCATGGAAGATGTCCAGAGTAGAGCCCTGAGTAGCGCCTGTAATAGTTATGCTGGGACATGGA
The DNA here is from genome assembly GCA_022478985.1 of Massospora cicadina. Classification (NCBI taxonomy): domain Eukaryota; kingdom Fungi; phylum Entomophthoromycota; class Entomophthoromycetes; order Entomophthorales; family Entomophthoraceae; genus Massospora; species Massospora cicadina. The sequence goes on from JAKSZP010014728.1 coordinate 45,892, forward strand.
GAAATACAACTTTTCTTAAAGAATCTCAGTAAAAACCAATGAAAATTGGAAAAACCAAATCGTTGCATTTATCCATTTTATCCCAATGGCAAAATTAAGAAAATACCTTGATTTTGGAACCCTTACCATTTTGAATTGTTGGTAGGAATTATCAATAATACTAATTTACTGGCTTCTGAGAGCAACTCGCTGATCAGATGGTAAGACAGAATGAGGAGGTGAATAAAGCATTTAAAAAGTATCAGGAAATCTTTGCCTTGGATGATCGAAACTTAGGATGTGCAAAAAAACGTAATCCATAAAGTCACAACCAGGGAAATTTTATTTATATGGATGAGACCATTCCGATAGTTAAAAGCAGCTGAGGCGGTAGTGGAAGAGAAAATTAGCCAATTAGTGAAGCATGGTCTCCTAGTTTCATTATCAAGCCCCTGGGCGAGCCTGATCTTAATTTAAAAAAGAAGGACGGCTCTAATTGGGTAGTGATTGACTATTGGAGATTCAATAAGATAATGAAGAAGGATTCATATCTACTACCATAAATTGATGATGCAATAGACCACCTGGGAGAAGAGAAGTATATATTCATGATGGGTTTAATATCAGGATATTGGCAAATCATTTTTCCAGCTAAAGAACAAAAGAAGTGAATGATCATAACCGCGCAGGGGCTGTACCAACTAACTAATGCCCCAAAGTCTTTGTAATTCACCTAAAACATTTCAAAGAGCCATAGATGCTATACTGAAAGATCTGAATTTCTCCTGCATAGGTGTACTTGGAAGATAAAAATGTGTCTAGTAGAACTTTCACTGATCATTTACACCATTTGGAAGAAGTTTTCAAGAGACTATCTGCGGACAATTTTAAGATCAAGCAAAGTAAGTGCCACTTCTTAAAAAAATTAAATTTTCTAAGCTTTGTCATTAACTCCAGCGGACTACAGCTGCAAACATAGAAGATCAAAGCCATAGAGCTGATGGCTATCCCAAGGATTGTCCAAGATATCCAAGTGTTTCTTGGAATGGTCAGATATTATAAAATATTTAAAAAGGATTTTGTGAAAATCGCCAAGCCCTTTTCCAATTGCTGCAGGATCCAAAGAAAGGATTTGTATGAAATGAAGAGGCTCAGGATTCATTTAATGAGTTATGTCAATACCTTATATATTCTCCAGTTTTGTATTATCTGAATTTAAATCAAGAATTTATAATACAAATCTATGCTTTGTTGATGGCAATTGGCGCCGTCCTGAGCCAAGTGGATGAACTTGGGGAAGAGAATCTGGTAGCATATGTGAGCCAGATGTTATCAGCAGCAGAAAGGACCTACACTCTTACAAAGCGTAAACGCTTCACGTTAGTTTACCTCTATAAGCACTTTTGGGTGTTTCAGGAAATTACATGTCCAATTTTAATACCAAGAGTGATTTTGGTTTAATAAGGCTCATACCACCCAAAAACCCTGGTCAATTCGCACTGGAACTCCCCAAATTGGGCAATTTAATTTCCTCCTCTTCTCAGCCAAACAGGCCTAAAATATTCATAGGAATAATCAAAATCACTGGCAGAATCAGGGGAGCCATTTGGAGGTCCCCCTGCGTCCTATTTTCAATTTATACAAACTCCAACGCGGAGATCTGGCCCTTTTATAGACTTGGGGGTCACACCAGGTAAAAACTATTTTACCACATGGTGATTGCTCAAATACATCAATTTTTTATCTCACAGCCTTGTCCTACTTACTATCAACCCTCCATTGGCCGTTCTGGTAAAGTGAGGCGAGTTTTGAGAGCTCCAATAGGTCAAAACCCATTTTTAGGTAGGCTTAAAGCTAATAATGAATTATTTGCTTATTTCGCTTATAAACCTCGAGTTAATTTAATTACTAAGCAATGCAATCATAAGAAGGTTCACTTTTTATTCTCTTGCCGCAACCTAATATCTATTAGTAAAATCCAACCTTTATTATATCTTATAAAGATTTTATCTTAAATAGTGGTAAAAGACCCCCACATTTATTTTACTAGTTGATATAAATACTTCTCCTGACATATCGTTAAATTAGGGGCTAATTAGCACCTGCAAGCATACCCAAAACCCTGGTTCCATCAATTGATACTCACTCGAGGGACTAGTACACCAAAAAACACTAAAAATGGAGGGTTTTGGGGTAATTAACCTTGTAACCTCCTCTCTGCTTACAAGCCCAAGATAGTTGCCCTTAAACAGCAACTAGCCAACGCTTTATCACACCTCAAAAAGCTCAAACAGCGCCCTTATAAATTTTTGAAAGACAAATATACCCTTGGCGAGAGTAGCATTGCTTAATTCATATATGTCTACAAATCTGCCATGGAAGGCGTGACTGACCAACAAAAAGCCAATCATATCCTACCTCGCCTAAGTCGCATGGCCCAAGAGGTGATGGTCCCTCATATGGACACTCTGTTTACATGGGCAGAGGTTAAAGATGCGCTGACTGCTAGATTGGCTCAACGCAAAGTTTAAAAATGGAAGAATCAGTCCTTTATGTGCCTCAGCATGTCATGGGAGAGTCGCTCACCATCTTTGTAAATTGATTTTTTGATGAAGCTCAACTCCTGGTACTTGCTAAAATGTTACCTCTTGATGATGCCCTCGCTGCCATTATAACTCGCTTAGCTTCTCACCCTTCCATAGCACGGCAGCTTGTCTCTATTAAACGCCACATCTGTATTATACGTGATATTAAAGAAGTGCTGCTAGAGGTTGCAGATATCTATAACAATGAGGCTACTTTGGGAATTGTGTCAGATCCAAAAGTCTTCACCATTGAGGACTTCTCAACCATAGCCCCGCAAAATGAATCCTGGATGATCCCTATGGCCCCACTTGTGTTAGTTACTACCCCAATACCAGCCCATGCTATGCAGCGAAAACTTGATCTCCCTCCGCCTTGCAATCCTGAGGCTACTAAGCCTTTAAGTCCAAGTACGCTGCCGTTAGTGGGGCCACGCTCACTGCCTCTAACTGCTGGCAAAGTTCCTTGTTTGCCATCTATTGAGCATCTACTCTGTCCCAAGCCCTCTGTGTAGATGTCTGTCCCAATGTCTGAAAAGGCTGCCCCTAAGCCCAAACCTCTCTCCCAATGAAAGTTGCTCCCACCAACTATGTGCTCAAGGACAAGGCTTCTCAAGCTAAGCTACCTGTTCATCCAATAATCATAGCTGAAGATGGCCCCACAGATACCGAGGTTATGGCTTCCACCTTTAACAGCCCTTATAGCGTCCACCTAATGTATGTGGACAACCCTTCTGATGACGAAGCTGAAGGGGGTAATGGGGACGTTGATTATTATGTCCTAGGAGCCCCTGTTGAAGTAGGTATACCAGATCATCTGAACCCTGAAAGATTTTATAAAGCGTTTATCCCTCAAGAAAAACTACCTTAATCAAGTGCTGGGGTGCCCTGAGGTTATTGATACCGCTAGTTTTGCTAACCAGGTTATTGCTACGCTGATAAAACAAATTATCATGTAAACACTTTACAGTCCATTACATATAACTATCCTGAGACAGCTAAAAAGCTTGCTCTACTCTCCGTCTTTGGAAAGTATCAGCTCTCTCCCTAACTTTGGCAGTATCATAAACTAAGGTAGAGACCATTATTCAAAAAACACCATGTTAGGGATATCTTAGGCATTGGATCTACAGTAAACATTATCTTTTCCAAGATGATCAAGAAGATCAATCTGGCTACTGATCTCAGGTCTACGCTGGAGTTTGGAACATTAAGCCCCAACAACACCTAGGCTATTGGAGCCTAAACCTCCTTACCTATTCAAATCAAAAAGCTCATCTTGTCAGCTCCCACCATGACCTTGGACAATAACACTTACGACATGCTTATTGGCAAGCAGTTTATGGTTAAGTATGACGGTATAATCAACATGAAATAGGGTTACCTCTCCATACTCAGTTATGATGTCCCTCTAATCTTTAGCAATGAAGAACCTAATAAAAAAAATACTCCTACTTAGTTGAATCCCTTCCTCTACTTTAACTTTACTCTAATTTACCTCTGGAGGCAACACGAAAAAAGTTGCCCAATTTAGTGGATGCTTCAGAGCATTCCCTTTTACACTTCAGAGTTAACAGTAACTAAGGCTGGTGAACAACGGGTGGTTGCTACCAACATTACGCTACAGACCAATGCTGTCTGCTGCAAATAACTAGCATTGATGGAGTAAGCTTTTTAGAACCTCAAATGTTGCCAGGTATACTAGACCTCGCCTATCAATGACCCACTATTATCCTATTTTGGAACCTTACTAAAAACCCATCATTTTCAAAAAAAATCAGGAGCTAGGGAAAGTTCTGCTAATTACCCTCAATGAGATTGACAGTGTCCATTTTATTTGATCAATGTTAGATATGGGTTTGCCACCTAAAGTTGGTGTGTACTATGCCTAACATCCACATTTCAGATGACCTAACCCTGGATGAGCTTAAAAAGTTCATTCTCTATTGGATACATATGGTGATATTTTCTCCCAAACTGAAACAATTATGGGCACATGAAGGGATGGAGCCACACTATTGATGTTTGTGATGCCCAACCTATTTGATCTAAACCTTACCTTAAATTTAAGGCTAAATAGCAGCAAATGAGGGTTGAACTCAAGAAGTTATCAGACGCTGGACTACTAGTGTTGCGATTCTGATATGACTGGAAAATAAGCCCTAAGTTGATATGGCGGAACATATGGAATCCGCCTGTTTGATATGAGTAAAATTGTTCAAGCACCTCGAAATGAGGCAATATCGGGTTGTTGGAAAATCTAAAATTAGGTGATTGTGAAATTAACAAATAAAGAATTGGCGGAACCAATGAGATATGGCGAAGTGAATTATTAAGCTATAAAAGCGGTATCATCTAAAGTCACTACAATTTGAGTGAGATGAGATGATCAAGAAAGGAGGTTGTTAATAGTTTAGAGTGATTGGACCAGCGAGGCTCCGCTGTAGCTTTTATATTAAATAAAAATTCTATAGTGGGAGCAAGTGCTCCATATATATAATTAGTTTATTTCTGTTTTTCTAAGGGCAACGATCCTCATATTATTGGTCCTATTACTCAGTGTGCTGAACCCTGTGCAAAATCTCTTGAGGCTATCTCAACAATATGGCCAATTTTATAACAGTGGTGCTCACTACAAGGGACCCATTGATCAATCACATAAACTGTTAAAAGTTCCTCAGTCGCTAGTCATGTCATATCAGGCTTGCTTTGGTAAGAAATCATCTAAAACACTGCAACTGGTGAATATGCAGAACTCAAGCTTGCCCTGGATGCTGAGCTTACTTGGAAGAAGGAGTTTCTGCAAGAATGTTGTATTGATAAGCTGCCTCCGTTTGATCATGATTGTAACATCCATGGATTCTTTAAAAACTTTGAGTTTGCAGTAGAAGGAGCTTCAGATCGGCATAGAGCTAAATTACTAATGTCCACCCTGGATGTTGGAAGCACCAACCAAGTTACTTGTTATCTTCCCAAAAGTTTTGTTACCTATCAAAAAGTGAAGGATACTGTGCTGTGGTTGTTTGAGGAACTTTAAAAATGGAGCAACGAAAGGCTTTTTTTCTAACCATTGGGTTTCAACTTAATGAGACCCTCACTGCATTTGCTGATTGATTTTCAGCAGAAGCCCATGTGTTAATTGGGGCAGGAGTTTTAATTGAAAGTGACATAAGCATAGCATTCACCTCCGCTGTGTTACCATACCGTGAGCTTTTTAATGCCTTGGCTTCATATTTAAAGGCTGATGTACCCTTGCTTAAACTTGTTCAAATTCTATGCCGTTTATCTGCTACCTTCCCTCAACCCAATATAGAGCGTAAACCTATCGTCTCTGCTGCTAGCCTTGTTTATTTGGAGAAATTATCCCTCCCTGTTCAGCGTCCGGTTAGAATTCCCTGTCCTTATTATCATTACATACCTCGCTTCCAACCAAGTTGCCAACAGCAGTTCACCTATTGGGAGGGGCCTGGTTACACTGTTTGATAACAGCCCAACTTTTGGGGTGTTCCATTTTACAACAAATAAGGATACAGGTCTTATGGGGTTAGTTGCTTTTTGTGCGGTCTCTGGGCACCTGGCTATGCGTTGTCATATTCTTGGGCCCAGAACCTACCGTGGGAGCAGTATAATCAAAGAAAAGTCAGAGCAGAGTAGAGATGGGACTCTCTACCTCCGCTATTCTGACTCAAATCGTCTCACCCAAACCATTTCCTGTACAGTCAGTGGAAGTTTCTCAGTATGATGGCGCTTCTTATATCAGCAGCTGGTTGGAGGGGTAAATGTGCTGACACAAACGCAATTAACGGACATGGCGGAAGCAGGCTCCCAGGAGCAACCAAAGCTGTGTGCTTGTCAATTGTTTGATTACCTTTCTACAGATAAACCAGATCCATTAGCTGATGTGCTTCTCTTAAAAGGGGTGAATGCGGCCCTCTTTGTTTTGGTATTGTAAAAGAATACCCTAAAGTGGGGAAGGGTATTATGAGCTTCTTGAAAAAAGAGATCAGTTAAATGTCCATGTTTTAAAACAATCAGATGCATCTTACTCTGAGTGTAATTACTGTGACACTTTTGTAGTAAAACCTGAGTTCACATGATAATCAATACGGGTGCCCTAATCAACATAGTGTCAACAAAGGTGGTGTCCAAGTCGGCATTAAACCCTGACGTGGAGCATCATATGGTGTATGGGACCGCAGGCGCAGAAAGCACAGTCTCTGAAGGAGCATACAGTGCACTACTTTTGCAGTTTGGATTAATTGTCAAGGTGGCCCCAGCTATAGTGTTGCCAAACAATATCTATTACCTGTTAATTGGAACCGCTTTTATGCGCCACTTTGGGGCTGTTTTTGATATGAAAGCGGAGACATTTGAAATTCTGGGGCAACGTATCCCAATCTACTTCACTTCTAGTGACATTCCAAAGAATCCTGTACAGATGAGTCACATTAACCTCGCATATGGTGATGGGCTGGTTTAAATTCACTATCATCAACTAAAGAGCAAGACCTGGGCCCTTCCTCACCAAATTTATGAATATCAAGGGCTACCGCCTAAAGCTTATGGTCCTATATCTATTCCCTCTGGACACCAAGTAATCATAAGCACTGAGTTAGGAGTGGAAGTGCCTGCTGGGCTATATGAGGAGGTCATTGGTCCCTATCAGCAATCACAGCTCGAGCCCCACATGGCCCCTGGCATTATACTCCTGGGGCATGGGGAGATCAAGGTCCTGGTAGCAAATCTTTAGGGTAAACCAATGCAAATCCACTGACACCAAATAGTTGCATATTTACACTTCATCTCAGCTTAAAAAGGTCATCCAGTTTCATGAGTTCAGTTCACTGGATAAATTTGGTCTGCCCATTGAATCACAGCTTGACGTAATGGCAGTTGTACTGCATGAAAATTTTTGGGGTTAACAGAAGATCAGAAAGATCAAGCGGAAGCCTTGTTTAAAAAATACAAAAAGATCTTTGCTGTCAATGATCATGATTTAGGGTGTGTATGAAAAGTGATCCATTGATTGAACACTGGGGATCATCCCCCCATCAGATCTCAGCTAATCCGCTGATCTAGAGCAATGGAAGATTTTGTCACAGCAGAAATTAATAAACAGTTGGAGAAAGGAATGATTGTACCATTAAAGAGCCCATGGGCTTCCCCTGTCCTAATTGTCAAAAAGAAGGATGGTACTAACTGGGTAGTAATAGACTACCACAAGCTCAACGGCATTATGAAAAAGGACTCATACCATTTTCCATGAGTTGATGATGCTTTATAAGGTTGGGGGAGCTCATTACTTATCCAGAATGGATTTAATATCTGGCTATTGGCAGATTGAGTTACCTGCGGCGGAACAAGAAAAATGCGCCATTATCATGTCAAAAGAGCTTTTTCAACTGACACGTATACCACAAGATCTGTGTAATGGCCTAGCTACTTTCCAACAGGCTATGGACACTATCCCTTGCAACTTGAAGCTGTCATGCGTTCTTTTATACCTTTACAATATTACCGTTTTCTCCCGCACATTTTCTGAGCACCTTAGCCACTTGGAAGAGGTATTTCGCCAGTTGGCTGAGGCTAACATCAAAATCAAACCCTTAAAATGACTTTTTTTCAAGTTCAGCTAGAGTACCTCGGTATTGTAGTTGATGCAACTGGGCTGAGTCCTCAACCAGCTAAGGTGGAGGCCATTTGGAAGATGACTACACCAAGCAGTAAGCGAGATATACAAGTATTTTAGGAATGGTTGGCTACCATCGCCGCTTCATACCACAACTTTAGTTGTATTGGAGGTCCTCTGTTTGAGTTATTAAAAAAGGACGCCATGTTTGAATGGACGGAACACTGTTAACGCTCCTTTGATGCTCTTTGAACGAGTTGACGAGGCGCCAGTGCTATGATACCCAAATTTTGAAAAAAATATATTGTACAGACAGATGCATCTCTTTTTGCTGTGGGGGCAGTTCTGTCACAAAAAGATGATGGTGGTGAGTAGCACCCAGTGGTTTAGTGCAGCTGAAGGCTGAATAACCATTAACATAATTATACTGTGACCGAGTGGGAGTTCTTAGAAGTGATTTATGCTTACAAGCAATTCAGAGTATATTTGCATGGTGTAAAATTCAAAGTTGTAAGGGATTAAGCCTCCTTATGCTGGCTGCAGATCCTTAAGGAGACTGATGGCCGTCTAGCGTATGGGCCCTTAAACTACAGGCTTACAACTTTGAGATTCTTCACTGACCATGAGCAAAACACTAGAATAAGGATTGCTTGTCAAGGCTACCAGCTTTGCAGTTACGGCGGATCTGATCAATATTATGTTTGATAAAATGCTCAGCGGAAAGTATGATGATGAGCCGCCCCAAGTCATCAAGACGTTTTTTGAAATGTGAGACAATACTTTCCAGCAGAATGGTGAGTTGTACAAGCAGATCAGCAACTCAACAGTAAATTTTCCATGACCCTCACCGCAGCCTAACATTATCATGAGCGCACATAGGGTAGTTGAATATGGTGGCGTGCACAAGTCAATAAAATTGTTGCAGCCTCGGTATTACTGGGAAAGCGTGAACTTCAATGTTCTTGATACTATCTCCTCCTGTCACCAGTGCCAAGTGGAAAAGCCATTCCACTGGAAGCCCTCATACCAGTTAGTGAAGCCGCACTTCGCTTAGCATATGGTTTTCCTTGATGTTGTCAGCCCTCTGACAAAGGAGCTAACCGGTCCAAGTATGTCCTGGTAGCAATTGACCTTTTGATCAAGTGGGTTGAAGCACGGGCCATATGGGATCTAGGGGCAGTTACTGTGGCTAAGTTTGTAATGGAATGCATCATTCAGCGTCACAGCTGCCTGCAGTTTATCCTTACTGACATTGGCACTAATTTTACCTCTCACATACTTCCCAAGCTCAACGATTTAATGACCATCTGCGGGGTTCTAACAACCCTGTATCACCCTGAGTCCAATGGAATGGTTTAATGGTTTAATGGTTTTAATGGGACCCTGGTGAACATACTACGGAAGTTGATTACAGATGGGCCCTCTGATTGGAGTACCCTCCTTTCTACTGCAGTATTTGCCTACAACATTAGCTATCAAATTGCCTCGGGGAAAGCCCATTTTAATAGCTTTATGGACGGCACCACGCCCTGCCTGCACTTTATATGCTTGTGTAGAGGACACTGGCGGAATGGATATGCAACGCTATTTGACCACCCTAATGAATATGTTGATTAAATTACAAACTGAAACATACTTGTTCAGCTTAGCTAAGAAAATCAAAAACCAGGCTTCTGATCAGGTATGGCAAAGTGGCCTAGCACAGTTCAAAGACAGAGACATGGTTCTATTCCACAATCAACATGGGTTCAGGCAGAAACAAAAGTTGGCTATTAACTGGATTGGGCCATTTGAAGTTATTGAGAAGACAGGTATGGATGCATATACTATCAAGGACCCCGCTAGTGGTTGGACCATCAACCAAGTGCATGTGAAATTCTTCTGGCGTATAAGCAATAGGAGCCTTATCATCCAGTCAATGGGGTAATGTCGTGATTCTTATTTTACTGGACAATAAGCTCAAAGTCAATATGGCAGAACAGATGAATTCCGCCGAGTTTGATATGAGTATGATTATTTGAGCACCTTAAAATGAGGCAATATAGGGTTGTTGGGAAATCGCCTCAAATTAGGTGATTGTGAAATTAACAAATAAAGGATTGGTGGAACCAATGAGATATGGCGAAGTGAATTACTAAACCATGAAAGCGGTATAATCCAAAGTCACTACAATTTGAGTGAGATGAGATGATCAAGAAAGGAGGTTGTTAATAGTTTATAGTGAGCGGAACAGCGAGGCTCCGCTGTTGTTATTATATTAAATAAAATGAGTATAATGGGAACAAGTGCTCCATATATATTAAATAAGTTTTTTTCTGTTGTTTCAAGAGCAACGATCCTCATATTGTTGGTCCTATTGCTCAGTGGTCAAACCATGCGCAAAATATTTTTATGGCGTATCTCAATGATAACGCCAATTTTATAACAATTAGTACCACCTCAAAGTCCTTGGGCGTCTCCTCTCTTGCTGATCAAAAAGTATAATGGAGGTCACTAGATAGTGATGGACTACTGTAAACTGACTTTTATACTAAAAAAGACAACTATCCTATCACCCACATAGATGATGCCCTTGCACAACTCTCTGGCTTATAATTCTTCTCATTAATGGATTTGGCCAGAAGATTTTGGAAAATGGATCTTTCTCCCCAATATCAGTAAAATGTGATCTCCTTTTTAGTGAAGGCTTATTTAAGCCTAACCGCCTACCCCAAGGGCTTTGCAATGTGCCGGCATCCTTCCAACGTGCAATGAGCCACATTCTTCTGGACCTCAAGCTAAGCTGTGTGATCGTCTATCTTGATGACATCACCTTCTTTTCTGCAACGTTCATCAATGATATCACTCATTTTATACATGCTTTCAACGCCTGCGAATTTCTTACATTAAGTAGAACTGTCAAAATGCACCTTCTTTCAAAAGAAGCTAGATTTCCTAGGACATGCTATTTCCAAGAAGGGATCCAGCCACTACAGGATAAGGTCAAAACTATCTCTAAAATGCCTGCTCTAAGAACCTTCAGGACATCTAGGTATTTCTTGGTATGATGGGGTATTCCATCAGTTCATCCCCATGTTCGCCCAGCTCAGTGAGCCTCTCATCTGATTATTGGCTAAAAATACCCTTTTTTATTAGGGTACAGAACAAGCGGCCTCATTTGAAACATTAAAGAGATTGCTTCAGCAACGTCTTATCCTATGCCATCCCAACTATGGTAAACCCTTCATATTGTTCACTGATGTCTTGGACTTTGACGTTGGAACCATCTTAGTCCAATTGGATAGTAATGGCGTAGATCATCTAGTCTCCTACTTCAGCAAGGTGTTGCTGAAAGCTGAAAGCAACTACAGTGTTAAAGAGATGGATTGCCTGGCTGTATTACTAGCTGTTAAACATTACTGCCCTTTTCTATACGGCACTTCATTCACTGTGGTTACTAACCACACCTTCTTAAAATGGCTACAAAAAATGAAGGATCTACTGGATGATTGTCCCATTGAGCCTTCAAACTTCAACATTATTATATGAATATTGAGTATCAAGCTGGGATGCGTCATATGAATGTGGATGGTTTGACTTAGCTGCCTATCCTTCATTTGGGCAACAGTGAAGCTGATAATTTACATGATCTCCTTATGATCCCTGAAACCTGTGATGATGAGGCTGACCCCATCAAAAAATTCTAGCATGACACTCCCGCATCATTAAGGTGGATAGCGAAAAGATATATAAGAAGGCAGGAGTAGGTTTGCTGGCATAACTGCAACCTTCAGAAAGGGTACCAGTGATCTTGGACGCCCACTCCATCCTTGGGCATGGTGGAGTGAGGAAGACGTATTAGTGATTCAAGGAACGGTACTATTGGGATGGCTCATGGAATCATTTATTGTAATTTTGGATGCCTGATTAACCTGTAAAAAGCAATCCCGCTTCAAGACCTAATACACCAATACACTACCCCTTAGCAACCTTTTTCACAGGATCAGTTTAGACGTGGTAGGACCTCTACGCCAGACTACTAGTGGGAGTTGTTACATACTGGTAGGCATAACCACTTCAAAAATGTATTTAAGCAGTGGCTATCCCTGACCAAAGGCAAAATCTACCGCCACTTTCCTCCAATACTATATCTTCACTCGCCATGGATGTCCCCAAGTCCTCATCTATGACAATTGAAAAAACTTCACCTCTTGAGTGGTCAAGATGCTAGTCACTTCTATGAGGCCTAACAGCTTTTTTCATCACCCTACAACCCTTTATCAATGTAACTGTTGATTGAGCTAATGGGCCTTGAAATCTATAATGCGAAAAATGGCCACTTTGACCCTCTGAACTGAGAGCAGTTCCTGCCTAATGCACTTATGGCTTATACATTAGCTTTCATCAGATTCTCAAAATGTCTCCTATGCGTTCTATATGGGCGACAACATGAGATGCCCGCTCTATTAGCCAAAGATGTCTTTACTGGTATCCAGATGATCCTGACAATGCCATGAAAATATTAGTCCAGCACATCATTCAGCTACAATCAGAGGCTATAGCTAGCTTAGCTAGAACGGTAATTAAAGATGGTCAGGCTGCAAATGTTTCCAAGCCTCCCTTGCCCATTTTTCAACTCTCTGTTTTGGTAATACTACCATAATTGCATCACAGATATGAGTGAGAAGCTTGGCTCCATCTGGGAGGGAACTTTATCATCACCTATAAGAGGGGCGACGAATATTATATTAAATCTCCTGCTACAAGAATCACAATTAACCGAGTTCATGGGCGTTTCCTGCGCCCTTATTCTCTTCTAATACTCTAGAAGTGGGTAATGTCAGAAAATTATGTGTCCAATTTTGCATTATGAGTAATTTGGGTTTAACTTAGGATAATATCGCCCAAAAAACCCTGGTCAATTCTTGCTTGACCCTCAAATCAGGTCAGTATAATTTCCTCCTCTTCTCAGCCAAACAGGCCTAAAATTAGTAATAGGATTATTCCAAATCACTGGTAGAATCAGGGGAGTCATTATGAGGTCCCCCTGCGTCCTATTTCCAGTTTAGTCAAAGTTTAACGCGGAGATCTGGTTCTTTTATAAGCATGGAGGGGGTCACACCAGGTAAAACTACTTTACCACATGGTGATTGGCTCAAATACATTAAGCTTTACCTCAAATCCTTATTCTATCTGTTCTTGATCCTCCGTTGACCATTCTGGTAAAGCAAGGCAAGTTTTGAGAGCTCCATCAGATCAAACCCCATATTTCCTTTTTTTAGCACTCAAACCCCCATAGTTCCTAAATAGACTAAAGTTATAAATGAATTGCTTGATTATCTTGCTTCAAGCCTTAAGTAATTTAAATACAAAGCAGTGCTATTGTAAGAGGATTTACTTTTTATCCCCTTGCCAAAACCTAATAAATATACATAATTTAGCTTTTTTATTTTTTATAAGTATTTTATTTTAGCTAGTGTTATAAGCCCCCCTCATTTATTTTAGCAGTTGATATAAATACTTCTCCTTGTATATTGTTGAAATTAGGGCTAATTAGCACCTACAAGAATACCCAAAACCCCATCTAGTACTAAAAAAAAGAATACCCAAAACCCTGCTTCCAACAGGGTGTATATCCATGTTATGTACTTTAAAGTGGTAATGGACCACTCCTCCCTGCGCTGACTACATAATATAAAGGAGCCAGAGGGACTTCTGGGACAATGGGCACTGAAGCTCAAGCAAGCAACTTTGAAGTAGTCCACCAAGAAGGAGCTTTCTCATCAAAATGTGGATGGCTTATCAAGGTTACTGATGGTCCTAGTGGTAGACCATAAGGCTGATAAGCTATTTCAGCGGATGGTCAACGGAGGGATTAGGAATGAGCACCAATAAATCCAAGGTGCACTTAAGAAAGCAATGGAAAACACTGAGACCCATAATGGACAAGTTTTCAAGACAATCAACAGAAAACCTCTATTATTTTCTGAAACCATCTGAACGAGTAGAAATACTTAATATGCACACAAGGTTGTCATACATAGAGGTCAGAGGAAAACAACTTACCACATCTGCCAGTATTACTACTTGGAGTCTATCAACTATGATGTGGCCGGTTTTCTGGCTTGTTGTGTGAAGTATCAATTGCATAAGCCTCACAGGAACATCACCAGATAATGACTGGTCGCCTAGATTTTGCCTGGCAAACAGTGTCCATTGATTCAATGGGACCACTGAATATGAGTACTAGGTGAGTCAAGTATATCATAGTTGCAATTGATCATATAATCAGATGAGTTAAAAAAAGTCACTGTCAAAAATACATGCTACAGGTACCGCATGATCTAGTCTGGATTATGTCATTTATTGCCACGGATGCCCACAAGTCTTGTTGAGCAACAACGGAATGAATTTAATGTTTCATGTAATCCTGAGTTTGAATATATTAATAGTGATCTGAGGAGTTGTATCAGTTCCCTACAGCTGGGAATAAAAGACTGTTAAAAAGAGTGAACAGAACGCTGGCCCTGCCACTAAGGAAATTGGTTGTTGAAAAAATTATGTGCGGAATTTACCTTAGTTCAGTAACAAACGCCTACAACATCAGCCACTATATGGCAACGGGAAAAGCGCAATAAAAATTTTATATGGGCATAAGGGCGCATTGCTTCTAATTTTATATTCAGCTGTTGAATTAACCATGGGGATGAGTGCAGAGCAGGTACCAACTCTGATTATCAATTATCCTAATCAAAATGAAGTTGCAAGCATTTGATATGGCCTTGAAGAGAAAGGATAAGGCCAAGATGATGGACGACAAGAACTGACCATCGCTACACAAATGCAGTGTAGGCGATAGGGTAACCTAATGTGATACGCATGACTTTTGGAGAAGAAACAAGCTTGATGTGCTGTTTGGGTCCGTTTGAAATTATTGACAAGTCGGTGATAATGCATATACCATCAAAATCCTTGTCAATGGAAGAATAGTGAACTGGGTTGTTCAAGTACTCAGAGCCTTGAATCTAAGAAAAAATAATGAAAGTGTTCCCAAAGGACCGCTGAACCACTTAGATGGTTATGTCTTGATATTTATGGTTAAGTCCTAAAAAGGACTGCTGGACCAAAATATAAGGTTAAACATTAAAATGGGATCTCTGAACCATGAAAACTGGTAGGTCAGAAGATACCTAGGAACCAGTTTTTTGAAATAAAGAAAAGATGGACCACTGAACTGAGTATAGGTCAAGTCTCATAAAAGAATAAGAAAAATACAATAAAAATTTTAATAAATATGTGAAAAAGAAAAAAACACCCACAGGAAAATGATGTATATTTTATACTTTTTATTATCCTTGTCCTGGTGATTATTCTGCCTATGTCACTTCTTGGGGAGAGAGGTGCTATGACAGTAGGAATGAACAAGCTACCAAAATCTATTTGAGTGCAAACACTAGCAAGGGCTAAACACATCTGAAGTAAATTTTTTTGAGCAAAAGCTGAGCCCTAAGAGAACGCGACCAGTAGAAGAGAATTATATTAAAGTACTTGCCAAACGCAATACTCTGAATTGGGGAGGAAAACAGCAGAAAAAGAAGAGGCAGTTTGTGAATAACCCAAAATAATCCTAAAATGGCACTGGCGCTAGAAGTTAGTCTTAATTGCTTGCTGACGGGATTCATCAAGGACGTTGGACAAGTGGGCCGGCATGGTGCAAGAGATATTGGAAGTAGAAAAAGTCAGATCATGCCTCCAATCAGAGCCATTAGGGGGAGGTATTAATATGAAGTACCATAAATGAGGTATTCATACAACGAGCAAATGGCATTTCAAAGGCAATGACTGTGAGCTTTCTGAAACTGGAAACAGAATGTATGATGTAAGTCAGGGAGGCTGGAAGCTTTGTGGTCCAACTATAAAGGACTTGGCCAATGAAACAAAGAGCGTAGACTGCAACATCTCAATCTAACATGCTTGAGAGATCAGCAGGATTAAGAGCCCCAGCAAGGGCCTCAGTTACTCTGCTTCTTAAATCTGCACATGGGAGCTTTAAGTATTCACAATTTCTGATAATTGATTTGTCCAAAAGTATCGCTGGCTTATAATATTGGCCAAGTCAAACTAGGAACTCTGGAAGCAAATTGGACCTGAAATAAAATGACTGACTTATATTAGATGACATTGCTTCAGTAGGTTTGATGATTATTATGGGATTAGCTGGGAATGGAGCCAAATCCATCATAATGTCCAAGTCCAATTTGGGAACCAATGAAATTGAGAGAATTGGCTGTGATTTGTTCAAGATGTTTGCTAATTGGGTTCATTTTATTGGATACCATTTTCTGGTAATTCAGCGGAAGAACTACCCACATGCACTCAGCTTATAGTATGGGTCCTGGTGGGACTATAGATGAAATTCCTGCAAGTGGCATGACTCATTAATCAGAAGAGGTGGGCATCTTCAGCAGAAAAATTGTCCAGATATTACTGGTATTAGGAGCTAGACAAATTGACATATGAGCTGGTTGTAGTTCTTATTTTTAAAATTGTTTTGTATTATCCACTTTGGTTAGATTAAGCACTAATTTATTTGTAATTTGATACAATTTATTTTTAATTTTATTAAATATGCTCTTCAAAATGAAAAAAATGCAAGAATGATATGAGCAAAAAAGTTAATATGATAAAAAATAACAAAAACAAATATACACCTGACCTTAGCCAGTAGTCTTAAGAGGATTAAAAGAAGTTATTAATAGAGAAATAACAAAATCAAATATAATTAATAATCTTTACTTTTGCTGCAAGAAATAACATTGACATTAGTCACACCTTCCCAGGATGAGGAGTGGAATCAAGTAATTAAGGACGCCAAACCAAGATCCTGTAAATGATGAATGATCATATAGCCCTGACCAAGGGGAGCCTGACTTTCCAGGACTAGCATCAGCACAAACAAACTGAGTAGGCCAGCATGGCATTGGGTAATGAGGACCGCGCTCTGCATATGTGGCATTGAGGAAGAAAACAAGAGAACTGCAGGCCAAAGGTTGTCATGAGCACCGTTGAGTGCAGAAAGGGCTGTGCTCTACTTTAAAACTTGGAAGTATTCAACCTGGCCCAAGGCAGTATTCTCCTGCCCCAATCTTATAGTTGATCATTTATTAACTATTAGATGTACTTATTGGTATTGGTCAGGTGTTGGGATTTTTGCCCATATTCCCAACCTTCTAGATTACCCGGTATCACTAGGGGAAAATTCCCTAAGGCGAAGTGAATTAGAAAATGGTTAGCTCAAATTTTTGAAGTAAATACTTTGTAGAATTTTTGGGATATTTTCCTGGTCATATCCATCGAGGATTGATCCAGATGAATACTTATGATCTCATCAGGCGGAGTTGCTTACAAAATAGGGGCATCTGATAGTGATTAACTATCAGGTGTATCAATTGGGATCGGTCAGGTTTCATCATTGACTGATTGGGAATGAATAGCAAGTTGTGAGGCGAGTGATGCCGCCTGCAACTAGCAAATCAATATGTTGGTGATTGACATGCCTTAATGGGTAATAAGTCCCATTATCTAAGCAGGTCACTAGCCAAATATGGTTGGTTCACTTGGATTGAGAGGAAAACGTTAGGGACACGTTTTATGATTCTTTCCATTTAGGTCTTGAGCAGTCCAAAAATGGAATCCTAACCAGGATGGGGAAAACCATCCCTGCTGATATGAAGATGGCTAATTCAATGGCAACTGCTGCCATTGCATCAAAGAGGTGTCAACTGAGGGTTAGACAGCTGAATTCCCCATTATATATATTCCCTAGGTTTCACTATAATAAAAGACAAGATTTAAATTTAAATCTATTGCGGGGAAGGACGACCATGGGATGGATACTTCCAAATATGACTCAGAAGAGACAAAACTTAGTACCAGGGAAGGCACCCCAGAGAAGCGATGCTATCTCTTGTTGCCAGCGGGAATGCCACTTATGGGGAGGGGAGGGAACGTGTGGAGGGGCTGTAGCCACAACTGAACACGTATGGAGGAAGGGGTCTGATTTGATGAACCAGACTGGGAACCAGGAGGAGACCAGCTGTCGGTGATGCAGTGGGAGGTATCCAAACATCCACGCCTGAAAGTGGTCCGCCAAATGAGACCGGAATCTATGGACAGCTTCTGGGAGGGTGGGGGTGGAGCCTGCGATGGCATCTAATACAATCGTGTGGATGGTCCACATGGCGATTACAACCACCAAAGCATGGAGGGAGGGTGGAAGAGAGGAGGCCATTGATAGAGCAAACATATCTCTTGACAGACTGAAGGGATGCGTTTGATCCTGGCCCAGCAGACGTTGAACTTCGCGCCATATCACTTTAGAGGTAGGGCACTTCTCCAGGTGGTGGAACAGCGTTCCATACTGGCCACACACGACACAGGATGAGTGTAAAGCTTTAGAGCGCTCAGCTGTATGATACACCCGCCTCAGGCAGTGCCACACATGGGAGCGAACTTGAGGCTGCAACAGAGGATGATGTACGTATTTCCAGATAGTTTTTTGGGTCTCAATGGAGTAAGGGATGTCCATCATGTCCAGGTAGTCCACCCTGGATAGGACTTGGGGCTGAATGGGGATCACACCATCATGGATGGGTAGCCCCTGTACCTCTTGTGTGAACTGAGGAGAGGGGCGGCCTCTTTGGGTTGTATGTCCGCTAATATGAATTCTCCACTCTGCGCTTTGCATGGAGAGTAGGATTTGTTTGTAGTGGGTTTTAGTCCCGTGAGGACCTGTGGCCGATGTGTGTGATGCGAGGTATTTCATCAGGTAGTGGAGTTCGATGGATTATTGAGGCCCAAGGCGTGGGAGAAGTTGTAGCAGGCTGCGCGGGACCAGTGTTGGGAGGGGAGTGTAGGGGCTGTGACGGCCGCAATCCAGGTGCCCAGGATCTGGCAGCATGGGCTTTGAAGTCAAGCAGGCCCATGCCACCATGATGATGAGGGCCAAACATGACCTCTAGCCGTACTGGTGGAGGGTGGCCTGACCAAAGCCATCCTTGCAGCAAAGCATACAGGGATTTGAAGAAACTTGGGGAGAAGGGGATGGCGTGGGCTCCAAACCAGACTTTGGATGGGAGCATAGAGTTGGCTAGAACAACCCTGCCAGTGAGGGTAGTAGGGTGGGCTCTGAGATAAGCGATTCGCTTTGTCACGTTGTCCAGTATACAGCACTCCATTACTGCTGACGCATATCCGCCTGCCTCCATCCACACGCCCAGATGGTGTACCGGTCCTATGGTAGGACGTGGCACAAGGGGAGCACCAGTGGAGCGGTGTGTGTTGAGTTAGTAAGGCGTGGACGTGGGCGAGCAGATGGGCTGGGTTGGGAACTAATTGCTGGGGTCCAGCAGTTCTGAAACTGACCAAGGAGGATGATTTCAGTTTTGGAAGCGTTCAGTGCCGCGTTTCTTACTCGTAAATACTCCTGGATGAGAGCTTCAAGCGCACATGCATCTTGATTATTAGACATCCCAACCACACAATCATCTGCAAACGCCATTATCTTGACTGGGGCTTGGCCTGGCACATGGACCCAAGCGAGTTGGGTATTCACATTTCGAAGTAGTGGGTCAAGGCTGAAGTTGTATAAGAGTGGGCTGAGGGGGTCCCCTTGTCGCAAGCCCCTTTGAGGGAAGACTACTTCCGTTAGGAAGCCAGGGCCACGTACTGCCATTGTTGCAGATTCTGTGAGCAGCATCACCCAGTTGATGAAGCGAGGGGTAAGCGGAATTGATGGAGGCAGGCCCTGAGGTATTCCCAGTTTACTCTATCGTAGGCCTTCTGTTGGTCCAAGAATACAAGTGCCCCAGAGGCTGCAATTTGACATACATTAGCCACAGAGTGCACGTTATCTCAAATTGACCTTCTGGGTATGAAACTGAATTGTTCTAGGGAGATGGTGGCAGATGCTACAGTCCCTAAATGGCTAGCCATAATTTTTGTTAAAATTTTGTGTCTGTGTTTGTTAGAGAAATGGGGCGCCAGTTGGCTAAGTCTAGCTTATCCCCTTTCTTGAAGAGTGTGACAATAAAGGCCTCTTGTCCTCCTGGTAGGAGGCGCGTTTCCAATAGGCTTTGGTTAGTGAGGCGAGCAGCAATGGGGATATATATTTGAAATACTTTTTGTAGAACTCATATGGAATGCCATCTGGGCCTGGGCATTTTCGGTTTGGCGCATCGCATTTGTAGTCCATAATTCAGTCGGAGTAATCAAATTCATTATTTTCAGGTATCAGAAAATGGTGCAGATGTGAGCTTGGTCGAGAAATTCCGCCACTTCAGCTGGCTGAATTGGATCAGATCGGTATAACTCAGAGTAATACTTTTATGTTTCGATTATCACTTTGGCTGGCATATCCACAATGGAATCATCCGATCTTCACAACTGTGCGCAGGCCACGCTCTGGCATGGTGCAAAATTTTTTTAAAGAATTGTGCGGTGCACTTGTCGCCTTTTGTGATGCGTGTGGCCCTGTACTGAACACAAACCTAATGTTTGTGTTGCCTTTTGAGTGCGTTGAGGTGGGCGGCTGCCTTCGCCTACTTCTGGCCCCATGCAGAGCTGTATCCTGTAGCTGGGATGTTGGACTCCAGGTGTGCCAACTCTGCCAGAGTGCATGAAATGACCGCTGATGTGGCTCGTGAGCATCTGGAGGAGAGATGGCGAGAGTGGCGGATGGTGTCATCTTAGAAAGTTGCCCATGTGGAAATGGGGTCCACACAAAATGGTGCAACAAACTTTTTTTCCAAAGTTGCCACTTCCACCCATATGGAAAATCCTGGCGACGTGAGCTCAGAGGGGCAGATTTTGCACCAATGTGGGGCCTTAGCAGCTGTGACAGGTAGGTGGTAGGTTAGCAAGACCAGTCGATGATCAGAGAATTCCATTTTTGTTGTTTTGAAGTGGGAGATGTGGGGTTGGAATTTCGCCAGCGTTAGGATAAGGTCTATACGGGTCATGGACCTTAATTGGCCATTGTGGACATGGGGACGCATCATGTTTTTGAGCAGCAGGGCATGTTGTGGCAGCACATCCATTAACCCAAGGTTGGACTTTAGAATGCGCAGTTCTACATGACCCTGGGGGGTGTGGGGTGAGGAAGGCAACCGGTCTGTTGGTGTGTTTAGCCAACAGTTCATGTCGCCGACTAGGAAATAGTCTGGGGGTAGTAGGAGGGATTTGACCAATGAGAAAAATTCCTGACGCTCGTGTGCACTGTTTGGGGCATAGATGTTGATGATTGCGTGTGCTACATCAGCCCACGAGAAAGTGACAACAAGCACTCAACCATTTAGGAATGTTTCTGAGGATAAAGATTTGAAAAAATTATTTTTCCAAATTAGTACCCCACAGTGCTTCGACCAAAAGGATAGGGATGGGAGGAGCATTGTTTTCCAAGCTTCCTTGGAATTTCATGGACAGTGGGACTCCTGGATGGCCAGGATATCCACGGGTAAATTGTGTTGTAAAAAACTCAGTTTCTTAGCCCAGGATGGGGAGGCCTTGAGTCCAGCAATATCCAACGTCCCTAAAGTGAAGGTTTCCCCCATCACACCTTAGGTGTGAGGGGGTGGGCACCCAGGCCCACCAGCCTCCTCTAGATCCCCACGGGCCTTCTCAGCAGTGCAGGTGTTAGAAGCAACGCTATTAGGGTTTTTGTTAATTTTTTCAGAAAGAGTTATGTTGGCTTTAGCCTTTGCTTTTTGTTTTTCTGATGTCAGACAAATTTTTTGCGGTGCAGATGAGTTTGGTGCATCATTGAGCAGGTCAAAAAAAATTTTTAATCTGGGATGGGTCCCAAGTCGGTTTTGACTGGAGCTTGGGTGCAACGATTGGGTGAGATTGAATCCCCCATCGGATCCTCAGATTGAGTGTCCCACTTGGCATGGGCTTCCCAATCTGATTGGTTGATGGATTCCTGAGTTGCTTCCGCTGAGAAGGTTTCCATGTCCTCCTGGTGTTGTGAGTGTGGGATAACAGTGGTGGCTTTGGCCGCTTCCTTGGCTGCGGCCCTGTGGGCCTGCTTGGCCTTCTTCCACTCTTGCGAGGAGATAGGCTTTACCAGTAGGCAGCAGCCTTGTGCTCCCCACGGAAAGTCTCTTTGGTGCTTGCAGTTGGTTCATAGTGCACCTCTCCGCTGGCCATGGCCACCAAGGGGTGCTCTTGGAATGTGACGCCCTCCTTGGTGGGGCATGCATGCGCCTTATGGCCGAATGCATCACAGTAGGTGCAAATGGGGGGCGCGCTGTCCACGGTCACCCAGAATGGGTGGGTGGTATGCCCTGCAATATCAATAAAAGTGGAGTTCAGGATCTGGGTTAGGTCCTTCGCGATATCCTTGGTTGGGGTCAAGACTGCGATGGCTTTGCTGGTGCACAGGTGTGGTATCAGCATGAAGCGTTGCATTTTGAAAGATTGTATTTCACCATATACGGCGAGACCATCTTTCAGGTGCTGTCCCAAAATGTCACATATTATTGTAGTAGGCAAAAAGTCAAACGTGAGGAAAATTTGGTTTGATTTTGTCCATCTGGTGCATTTGGTTTTGATGACCCGTTGCCCTTTGGGGAGGTCAACAACTATGCGCACCGCCACAGCCTCATCTGCTGCCTCTTCACTTTTAAAACCTAGGTCCAGCCAACCCATGACATGGAGTGAGTTGCGACGTACACCGCGGTTAGGAAAATTGTGTGCACATCTTCAAAAAATTTTCCCATAAGGCCGTTTTTTGGATGTCCAGATACACGCGGACTCCAAATTCCACCGACAAAAGTGGCTGGGAGTGTGGCGTGTTGATGTACTGGTTGCATCGTGCTTGCCATATGAGTATCTCCGGGGAAATAGTGACCGCCAGTTTTTTAAAATTTTTGTCTATTCCACCAGTTTCTCCGGGGCATTTCAAACGTTGGAGGCTGTGGGCCTTCCACCTGCTCCTCTTACCTTACTTGCCCAACTGCTCCCTGACATGGGCGCAGACTAATCTCCTCTGTGATATTATCAAACTAGATTCATTCTTGAATTGAATAGGTTGCAAAAATGATTGCAACGAGAAAGAAAAGTTTTTAATAAAAAACAAGATAATACAGAATATAATAAGATTTATTTAGTTCTAAGTTATCCATTTGGTATATAGTTAAACTATCATCAACTTCCATTGTGCTATTCTGTCACAAGGATATTATTGCTGAGTGCAATAATTGGAAGACTCTTAGAGAAAAGAGCAAAGAACCAAGCAGGGATCTAGAGTAGAAGGAGTCATAATTGGGGATTTCTGTCAACTGTGTGCTGGACTGAGAGAAACTGTCACTGGGGTATCTCAGCGAAGATCAGGTGGACAAGAGCAAGAGAACAAATCCCTACGGTTGTACATCATGAGTATTTAATCAGGAATACTGGCCAAACATTAGGCCAAAATATAATTCATACTCAACTATGGATAATAGTCTCCATATTATTATTGATTAATAATACATTCTATACAATATGACAAATTGCATGAGGAAACTAAATCTGTGCAGTAAAAAGATTACTAGGTTGTTTGCTGATAACAACCACCAGAGTAGATTTTACAAGTTGGTGCTCACTACAGGGGTAGTTGAGTGAAGAATCTATAATAATGTTTTACAAAGACAAGCTACGCAAACTGTGGACTGAGCTCGCTACTGTAAACCAGAATGCTCTAAACTCAGCGGACCATCAGTAGTTCGCAGCTCTAGAAGAATGAGTCGCCAAGGTGGAGGAAGGAATAGAGAATGTAGCAAGCTTTGGAAAGAGTTACTTATGAAAGTAAACTTGTTGAAGAAGAAAGAAGGGAACCTCATTTTAGAGGTCTTATACCTGAAAACAGAGTGAGAAGCAGATTGTGTTCATTTAAGAAAATTCAGTGCAGATATCAAATGATTAATCAAATAATTGGAAGAATTTAAAGCTCACATATGTGCTTGTGAGCCTGATTTGGCAAGTGATGCCGAAGAAAGAATTCCTCGCACAATACTTGGGAAGTTGAATACCCCAAGGAACATGCCGCCCGCTTTTTCTGCCATTTTAGAGATGATGCCCAAAGTCACTCCTCAAGTTAGCCGAGTAGCTGAATCAAGATAATTGGCCATAAATGACTTGGAGGAATTTAGGGCAACGCCAAAATTGCCAACATTCCATCAGGATAACGCCCCAGCGTTTTTCCAACTGTTTGACATGGCCATGAATGGCTATGGGGATCATCAAAAGTCGTTGGCGGTTATGAATTGCCTAGTCACTGACTGTCAAAACTTAGTGTTACCTCATCTGGAGGGGAACAGCTGGTCGTATGCTGAGGAAAAGGTGACCATCATGAAAGAGTTCAGGAGTCTGACACGCATGTTGAAGTGCAAGCAGGAATTTATGGGAATCCAGTTCCACAAAGATGAGCCTCTAGCTAGCTTTGGGGATCAGTTTTACCAGGAGTCACAGATCCTGGTCAGAGCGAAAGTATTGGATGACTTTGATGCTAGAATCGCCTTGCAAGCAGCCCTTATGCCCTATTGCAATTTGCATTTCATGATGTCTTCCGTTTTTGTGACAGAAATACCTACCTCACAGATAGTAGACAACTTGGGAATTTTAAGAGTGACATCTGATGCCCCAAATAGAATCTTCAAATCCAATCTGGTACAAAATCCAAATCCCATGAAGGGAAACAAAGGAGCTAAAGAGGCGACCAATTGAACTATGTTAGAAGAAAAGCCTGAAGAATTCAGACGGTTAAACAAGAAGGCAAAGGTCTGCTACCAATGTGGCAGGAAAGGACATTTTGCCGTGCACTGTAAGAAGCTGAAGGATCAGATCAACGTGGTCCAGGCCAAAGGGTCAGCAGCCACCAAGGATTTGGGAAAAGGCCTGCGGCCTAGATGGGGAACAGTTTAGAGCTGCGTAGAAGCCTGTTCCTCCTGACATTATAAATGAAGAAATCAACATTAGCGATTTGATTGTAGACGATGAGCAGGATCAGCTGTATCAAGTGGTCAATATGGATGTGAATGCCATTACCAGAGCAGGGGCGAATAGAATCGACCCCAAGATAATCAAGGAAGTTGCCTGGCCATACGCCTGACAACTGGTAGACAAGATTCGAACTGCTGAGAATCCAGAAGAATTATCTGATGTCCATTTAGATGAGGCTAATTTTATCCCCCTCAGTGAAATAAAGGACTCATTTCCTGATTTATCAGCGCAATTTATTCACACCCTAGATTTGGCTAATAATGCCGCAATTCACTCAGTAAACACTATATTACAATACTCTGAGTGTAAATATATAGACATACAAGTGAATTGAGCGCGGGTGATGGTTATTGTTGACAGCGGAGCGCCCATCAATATTATCTCAACCAAGCTGCAAAGAGGATAAAGATTTCGCAGGACTTGGACATAAGAAAGAATATGGGACAGCTGGGCTAAACACCACCGTCTCCTGTAAATCATATAGTGAGTTGCCACTACAATTTAGGTCATTGGTGGTATCTGTGCCAGCAATAGTTTTAGCGAACCAAAACTATGACATTCTGATTTGAACATAGTTTCTACAAAAATATGGAGTTAAATGTAACTTTGAGGATAAACGTTGACCATATTGGGTCAGACGTTATCATTGATATATCAGAAGGATGGTGAAGCTCCACTAAATCAGAGAAACAACTTCATCAATTTAATATACAATGATGGCATTGTCCTTATTTGATACCAATTAGTTGGTAGAAAATGACACGAAATGCCGGCAGAAATCCTATAGAACCTGGAAAATACACTGAGGATCAAGAATGAGAGGACCAGAACGCCAGGATCACAGATGATAGTTGACACTGGGTTGATAGAGATGCCTGAGCTGTTGTATGGGGAGGTCAGAAGCCCCTGGAAGAAGTCCAGAGTGGAGCCATGGGTGG
Organism: Massospora cicadina; assembly: GCA_022478985.1. Classification (NCBI taxonomy): domain Eukaryota; kingdom Fungi; phylum Entomophthoromycota; class Entomophthoromycetes; order Entomophthorales; family Entomophthoraceae; genus Massospora; species Massospora cicadina. Next base: position 72,039 of record JAKSZP010014728.1, read on the forward strand.
CTCCTGGTATAATAATGCTGGGCCATGGAGAGATTCGAGTTCTCCTGGCGAATTTAAGTGGAAATCAATGAAGATCAAGAGGAATCAGATCATCGCATTTGTTCATCTGATCCTGACAACTGAATTGAGGAGATTCCATGATTTTGGGATTCTTGATAAAAATGGGATTACTGGCCAGGGTAACTGAAAGCATCAACTTTTTGGTTGATCAAGAGCAGCTTGCTGATCTGTCAGAAGGCCAGAAAGAGGAGGTGCTCATACTATTCAAAAAGTATTGGGAACTGTTTGCTCAGGATGACCACTACTTGGGATTTGCACGAGATGTGATCCACAAGGTCAACACCAGGAAAAATTTGCCAATCAGGATGAGACCAATCTGATGATTAAAAGCTGCAGAAGTGGTCATGGAGGATGAAATCAGCAAAATTAGTAAAGTATGGGCTTATAGTTCCATCATCAAGTCCCTGGGAGAGTCCAATTCTGATTGTGAAGAAGTAGGATGGATCCAACTGGATGTTGATTGACTATCAAAGGATGAATAAGTTTTATTAAGAAGGATTCATATCCCCTACCAAAGATCGGTGATGTACTAGATCACTTAAGAGAAGAGGAGTATTTCTCCACAATGAATCTGATCTTGGGATATTTGTAGATCAATTTGTCAAAGGAAGACCAGAAAAAATGCGCGATTGTTACCACGCAGGGGCTATACCAACTGACGAGGATGCCCCAGGGTTTATGCAATGCGCCTGCAACGTTTTAGAGGGCCATGGATGCGATATTAAGCGACTTGAAGTTGTCATGCATCCTGGTATATCTGGACGATATAAACGTGTTTATTAAGACGTTTACTGATCACCTACACCACTTGGAAAAAGTAATTAAGTGACTGCCCATGGCTAGCCTGTAGATTAAGCCAAGGAAGTGCCACTTCTTTAAGAAAGAGTTGGAATATCTGGGATTCGTAATTGACTCAAGCGGATTGCAGCTGCAAACCCAGAAGATAGCTGCCATAGAATGTATTGCTGTACCAAAGAGTGTCCAAGACATCTAAGTGTTCCTTGGGATGGTTGGATATTATAAAAGCTTTATTTGGGACTTTGCCCAGATAGCTGAGCATTTTCCATTTATTAAAGGAACCAAAAAAAGGGTTTATATGTAATGAAGAGGCCCAGGACTCCTTTGATGAGTTACGCCAGTATTTAATAGATATTCGATTTTGAAATATCCAAATTTTGATTGGGAGTTTATTATTCAAACTGATGCTTCGTTGATGGCGATTGGCGCCATACTGAGCCAAGTAGACGAACTTGGGGATGAACATCCGGTGGCATATGTGAGCTGGACACTCTAAGCCACTGAGAGGAACTACACCTTGACTGAGTGGGAATTCCTTGAAGTCATTTATGCATGCAAGCAGTTTTGGGTGTACATCCATGGAATGCACTTTAAGGTGGTAACAGACCACACTTCGCTGTGTTGGCTGCACAATTTAAGAGAGCCAGAAGGACGACTGGCCTGATGGGCACTTAAGCTCCAGGCTTAAGATTATGAGATTGTCCACTGAGCAGGGGCTTCTCACCAGAATGCAGATGGCTTATTGCGGTTGCTAATGGTCAGGATGGTATACCTGCAGGAGGATGAGCTTTTGCAGAGAATGGTCAATGGAAAAATCGGGGATGAGCCCTGAGAAATCCAAGGTGCACTATGGAAAGCAATGTAAAACACTGAGACCATAGATGGACAAGTATTTAAGATGATCAATGGGAAGCAGTTATTATTCCTGTGACCGTTGGAAAGAGCAGCTATATTGCAAGCAGCTCACAAGGTTGTTGGATTGAAGGCCTGAGGAAAACAAAAGATCATATTCGCCAGTACTAATACTGGGAATCGATCAACTACAATGTCACGGATTATCTAGCTTGTTGTGTAGAGTGCCAGCTGCACAAACCACAAAAGAATACAACTGTATAATGACTGGTCCGGCCTGGATTTGCCTAGAACACAGTGTCCATTGACATGATGGGACCACTGACGATAAGCACAGGGGGATTCAAGTACATTATAGTTGCCATCGACCATCTGATTATATGGGTTAGATTAAGGCCCTAACGAGAGTAGATGCTACCAGTACTTCAAGGTTATCCTGGATCAAGTAATTTACTGGAATGGATGTCCACAAGTCCTGCTTAGCGACAATGGGACCAACCTCACATCTCATGTGATCCTGAGATTAAATGAGATAATGGGGATCAAAGGAGTCATGTCAGTACCTTACCAGTTGGAGATGAACGGACTGGTAGAATGGGTGAATGGAATGCTGGCCATGACGCTGAGGAAGCTAGTCGCAGGGAGAACTTCTGCGTGGGGAAAGCACCTGAGTTTGGTATGTTTGCTTAAAAATTTTATTCATCATACAGTGACAGGAAAGATGCCATTTGAGTTGTTGTATGGGAGAAAGGCCGCGTTGCCACCGATTTTATATTTAATAGTAGAACTACGTCGGGGGATGAGTACTGAGCAATACCTGAACCAACTGATGAAAATCCTGATTGATATGCAATTTCAAGCATTCAATACAACCTTGAAAAAAAGGATATGTCCAAAAATTAATGGACAATAAAAACCGACCAGCTTTGAAGAATATCAAATAGGGGAAGAGAGTTGCCTATTGCAATACACATGGTTTCAGATGAAGAAACAAACTAGATGCATTGTGGTCAGGTTCATTCGAAGTGATCAACAAGACAGTGACTGGAACTTTTCTTTCTCGTTGCAAACACTTTTGCAACCTATTCATTCAAGACTAAATCTAGTTTGATAATCTCATAGAGGGGATTAGTCTGCGCCCATGTCTGGGAGCAGTTGGGCAAGCAAGGCAAGAGGAGCAGGCGGAAGGCCCGCGGCCTCTAACGTTCAAAAACGCCCCAGAGAATCCAGCGGAATAGAAAAAATCTAAAAAAACTGGTGGTCACAATTTCCCCGGAGATACTCATGTGGCAAGCACGATGCAACTAGTACATCAACACGCCACATTCCTAGCCACTTTCGTCGTTGGAATTTGGAGTCCCTGTGTATCTGGACATCCAAAAAACGGCCCTATGGGAAAAATTTTGTGAAGATGTACACAAAATTTTCCCAACCACGGTGTACATTGCATCTCACTCCATGTCACGTGGTTGGCTGGACCTAGGTTTTTAAAAGCAAAATAGCAGCAGATGAGGCTGCAGCGGTGCGCATAGTGGTCAACCTCCCCAAAGGGCAACGGGTTGTCAAAACTAAATGCACCAGATGGACAAAAATCAAATCAAATTTTCCTCACGTTTGACTTTTTGCCTACTACGGTAAAATGTGACATTTTGGAGAAACACCTGAAAGAGGGTCTCGCCATATACGGCGAAATACAATATTTTGAAATGCAACGTTTCACACTGATGCCACACCTGTGCACCGGCAAAGCCATCGCAGTTCTGACCCCAACTGAGGAGATCATGAAGGACCTAACCCAGATCCTGCACTCCACCTTTATTGACACCGCAGGGCATACCACCCACCCATTCCAGGTAACCGTGGACAGCGCGCCCCCCATTTGCACCCACTGTGATGCATTTGGCCATAAGGCGCACGCGTGCCCCATCAAAGAGGGCGTCACATTCCCAGAGCACCCCTCGGCGGCCATGACCAGCGGAGAGGCGCACTACGAACCAACTGCAAGCACCAAGGAGGCTTTCCCGTGGGGAGCACAAGGCTGCTATCTATTGGTAAAGCCCATCTCCCCGCAGGAGCAAAAGAAGACCAAGCAGGCCCATAGGGCCGCGGCCAAGGAAACGGCCAAGGCCAACACCACCATTCCACACTCACAATGCCAGGAGGACATGGAGACCTTCGCGGTGGAAGCAACTTGGGAATCCATCACCCAATCATATTGGGAGGCCCATGCTGAATGGGCCACTCAGTCCGAGGATCTGATGGGAGATACAATCTCACCCAATCGCTGCACCCAAGCCCTGGTCAAAACTGACTTGGGACTTATCCCAACTGAAAAAAAAATTTAAGCCCCACTCGACGGTGCACCAAACTTATCTGCACCGCAAAAAATTCATCCGACATCGGGAAAACAAAAAGCGAAGGCCAAAGCCAACGCGACTCTTTCTGTAAAAATTAACAAAAACCCTGATAGCATTGCTGCTAATACCCGCGCTGCTGTGAAAGCCTGTGGGGACCTGGAAGAGGCTGGTGGGCCCGGGGGCCCACCCTCACACCTAAGGTGCGATGGGGGAAACCTTCACCCTAAGGATGCTGAATATTGTTGGACTCAAGGCCTCCCCATCCCGGGCTAGGAAACTAAGTTTTTTACAAAACAATTTACCCGTGGATATCCTGGCCATCCAGGAGTCCCACTGTCCACGAGGTACTGAGGAAGCTTGGAAAACAATGCTCCTACCATCACTATCCTTTTGGTCAAAGCACTGTGGGGTGCTAATTTGGAAAAACAATTTTTTCAAATTTATATCTTCAGAAACATTCCTAAATGGCCGAGTGCTCATTGTCACCTTCTCATGGGCCGATGTTGCACACACAATCATCAACATTTACGCCCCAAACAGTGCACAGGAGCGTCAGGAATTTTTCTCATCGGTCAAATCCCTCCCGCTACCCCCAATTCTTTCCTAGCTGGCAACATGAACTGTTGGCTAACCTCACCAACGGACCAGTGGCCACCCTCGACCCATGCCCCACAGGGTCACGTAGAACTACGCGTTCTAAAAGCCACCCTTGGGCTAAGGGATGCGCTGCCATGACATGCCCCACTGCTCAAAAACATGATGCATCCCCACATCCATAATGGCCAATTAAGGTCCATGACCCACATCAACCTTATTCTAGTGCCAGCGAAATTCCAACCCCACATCTCCCACTTCAAAACAACGAAAATGGAATTCTCCAACCACCGACTGGTCTCAATAACATACCACCTACCCGTAACAGTTGCAAAGGCCCCACATTGGTGCAAAATCCGCCCCCCCATGCTCGCGTCGCCAGGATTTTCCATGTGGGTGGAAGAGACAACTTTGGTGAAATTGTTTGTTGCACCGTTTTGCATGGACCCTATTTCCACATGGGCAACTTTCAAAGAAGACATCATCCACCACTATCGCCATCTCTCCTCCAGACGCTCATGAGCCACATTGGCAGTTATATCGCATGTGCTGGCGGAATTGGCCCACTTGGAGTCCAACATTCCAGCCACAGGATATAGCCCTGCATGGGGCGGAAGTGGGCGGAGGCAGCCGCCCACCTCAATGCACTTGAAAGACAACACAAACATCGGGTTTGTGTCCAATACAGGGCCACACGCATCACTAAAGGCGACAAGTGCACCGCATACTTCTTCAAAAAAATTTTGCACCACGCCAGAGCGTGGCCTGCACACAGGTGCGAAGATCAGATAATTCCATTGCAGACACACTGGCCGAAGTGGCAATCAAAACGCAAAGATATTACTCTGAGTTATACCAAGCTGAACCAATTCGCTGGCCGAAATAGCGGAATTTCTTGACTGAGCTCATATCTGCACCATTTTCCGATACCCAGAAATAATGAATTTAATTACTCCAAACGAATTATGGACAGCCATTCGCGGTGCACCAAACTGAAAATGCCCAGGCCCAGATGGCATTCCATATGAGTTCTACAAAAAATATTTTAAATATATATCCCCATTGCTGCTATCCTCACTCAACCAAAGCCTGTTAGAAATGCGCCTCCTACCAGGAGGACAAGAGGCCTTTACTGTCACACTCTTCAAGAAAGGGGATAGGCTTGACTTAGCCAACTGGCGCCCCATTTCTCTAACAAACACAGACACCAAAATTTTAACAAAAATCATGGCTAACCATTTAGGGACTGTAGCATCTGCCACCATCTCCCCAGAACAATTCGGTTTCATCCCCAGAAGGTTGATTTGGGATAACGTGCACTCAGTGGCTAATGTGTCAGTCCACAGCCTCTGGGGCACTTGTATTCTTGGACCAACAAAAGGCCTATGATAGAGTAAACTGGGAATACCTTAGGGCCTGCCTCCATCAATTCCGCCTACCCCCCGCTTCATTAACTGGGTGATGCTGCTCACGGAATCTGCAACAATGGCAGTGCGTGGCCCAGGCTTCCTAACGGAAGTAGTCCACCCTCAAAGGGGATTGTGACAAGGGGACCCCCTCAGCCCACTCTTATACAACTTCAGCCTAGACCCACTACTGCGAAATGTGAATGCCCACCTCACTGGGGTCCATGTGCCGGGCCAAACCCCAGTCAAGATGATGGCATTTGCAGATGATTGCGTAGTGGTGGTGTCTAATAACAAAGATGCACGCGCGCTTGAAGCCCTCATCCAGGAATATTTCCGGGTAAGCAACGCGGCACTGAACGCCTCCAAAACCGAAATCATCCTCCTTGGTCGGTTTCAGAACTGCTGGGCCCCAGCAAGTAGTTCCCAACCCGGCCCATCTGCTCGCCCACGTCCACGACTTACTAACTCAACACACACCGCTCCACTGGTGCTCCCCTTTGTGCCACGTCCTACCATAGGACTGGTACACCATCTGGGCGTGTGGATGGAGGCAGGCGGATATGCGTCAGCAGTAATGGAGTGCTGTATACTGGACAACGTGACAAAGCGAATCGCTTATCTCAGAGCCCACCCTACTACCCTCACTGGCAGGGTTGTTCTAGACAACTCTATGCTCCCATCCAAAGTCTGGTTTGGAGCCCACGCCATCCCCTTCTCCCCAAGCTTCTTCAAATCCCTGTATGCTTTGCTGCAAGGATGGCTTTGGTCAGGCCACCCTCCACCAGTACGGCTAGAGGTCATGTTTGGCCCTCATCATCATGGTGGCATGGGCCTGCTTGACTTCAAAGCCCATGCCGCTAAGATCCTGGGCACCTGGATTGCGGCCGTCACTGCTCCTACACTCCCATCCTAACACTGGTCCCACGCAGCCCGCTCCAACTTCTCCCGAGCCTTGGGCCTCAATAATCCATCAAACCCCCACTCCCTGATGAAATACCTCGCATCACATACATCGGCCACTGGTCCTCACGGGACTAAAACCCACTACAAACGAATCCTACTCTTTATGCAAAGCGCAGAGTGGAGAATTTGTATTAGTGAACATACAACCCGAAGAGGCCGCCCCTCTCCTCAGTTCACACAAGAGGTACAGGGCTACCCATCCATGATGGCGTGATCCCATTCGACCCCAAGTCCTATCCAGGGTGGACCACCTGGACATGATGGACATCCCTTATTCCATTGAGACCCAAAAAACTATCTGGAAATACGCACACCATCCTCTGTTGCAGCCTCAAGTCCGCTCCCATGTGTGGCGCTGCCTGAGGCGGGTGTATCATACAGCTGAGCGCTCTAACGCTTTACACTCATCCTGTGTCATGTGTGGCCAGTATGGAACGCTGTTCCACCGCCTGGAGAAGTGCCCCACCTCTAAAGTGATATGGCGCGAAGTCCAACGTCTGCTAGGCCAGGATCAAACGCATCCCTTCAGTCTGTCAAGAGATATGTTTGCTTCATCAATGGCCTCCCCCTCCCACCCTCCCTCCGTGCTCTGGTGGTTGCAATCGCCATGTGGACTATACACACGATTGTCTTGGATGCCATCGCTGGATCTATCCCCACCCTCCCTGAAGCTGTCCACAGATTCCGGTCTCATTTGGTGGACCACTTTCAAGCGTGGATGTTTGGATATCTCCCACCGCGTCGCCAACAGCTGGTCTCCTCCTGGTTCCCAGTCTGGTTCATCAATCAGACCCCTTCCTCCACACGTGCTCAATAGTGGCTACGGCCCCTTCACACGTTCCCTCCCCCTCCCCATAAGTGGCGTTCCCGCTGGCAACAAGAGATAGCATCGCTTCTCTGGGGTGCCTCCCCTGGTACTATGTTTTGTCTCGTCTGAGTCATATTTGGAAGTGTCCATCCCATGGTCGTCCTTCCCCGCAATAAATTTAAAATTTAAACAAGACAGTGACTGATGCCTACTCCATCAAGAATCTCTTGGATGGAAGAGTTGTGAATTGAGTCCAAAGTATATGAAGTGATGGATTGATAATTATAATAAAAGAGTTCCTGAAGGACTGAAAATATTAAGTTGGTCATGTCCTGATGATCAGGCCAAGTCCAAAAAAGGACCTCTGAACCAATTTAGATGGTTAAGTTCAAAAAAAGGACCTATGAGCCATAGAAAACTGGAAGGTTTAAGTACCCAGGACCCACTTTGGGGGAAAAATAAATAAAAAGATGGTCCGCAGAACTGAAACAAGGTCAAGTCCCATAGTAAAAAGAAGAATTAAGATAAATGTTGATAAAAGATATTGGAAAAAAGATTATAAGCCGCACAGAGAAAAAACTGATATAATTTTATAACTTTTTATTTTTATTGATTGTCCTCAGTATGGGGATGATTTCACCTATGTCGCCTCTTGGGGGAGGGAGGATGGATCGTGGTAGAAAGGAACAACTCATCAAAATTGATATGAGATCAGACACTAGCGAGGGCTAGATCTACATGGAACCACGTTCTTTGAGTGGATGCAGAGCCTTGAAAGGAAGTGACTAGGGGAAGGGAAATTGAGATGTTGGATGAAGCCCAATCGCAAAACCCAGAGCAGGGAGGAAAGCAACAGTACAAGAAGAGGCAATCAGCGAATAAACCTGAGTAATCCCAATATGGTTGTCAGACTTTGAGATAGAATTCAAAATAAAATTCCCTTCTTCCAAATCAGGCCATGCCAAATCGGTCATCAAACCTACCCAAGCTAAATCTATTTCAGGATCCTCCTCCCCTATTCTTGAGTCACGTGGGGCGGCATTTCCACCCATTCAGTCAGGTGAGCGATGCTACCCATTAAGGACGCCCATGAGGAGGCCATTCCAGAAGATCAGTAAAGACGCTGAACAGATGAGGCCCCAAAAATTCTGAAGGCACTGAGTCCCAATGCACCCTATAAATATCGAGTCCTTTTAGTTTAATAAAATATTTGGTATTCTAACCCATTTTCCCGTTTCCTCCTCAGCACTCTTTCTGGATTTTCCAGCTTTGAGCCACCATGAACCCTGGCGACAGTCCAAAGAACTGTGGCTGACAGAAGTGGTGCTCACTACAGGGGGCTCCGAGTTGTCCTAAGTGAAAACTTCTATCACAAAAATGGAAACCAATAGCAGCCCTGATGACCAAACGTCTGGTCAATCAAGGAGCATTACATGATGGGTTAGTACCTTGTGGTACACAATGCTGCCCTCGCAGCTGGATAGGCTAGAATTTTAAGCCGCCTTTCAACTCTCGCTGCCCTCCCTAGATGGGAGCCAATACCAACTCCAGTATGAGAACATAACTGATGTCGTTCAACAACTATTAAACGGCATCTACTCTGAGGGCGCCCACTCCAGCTGCTCCCGTGCCTCCTCCATACCTTCCACGATGTGGGACCTCTACGCCTCAGCTGTATTGCCATCTGGGGAGCTTACTCTTGGGCCTGAACGCCACCTTCGTAACTTTGTCCACCCCGCTATCCATCACCTCCTCCAGCTAGTCAGATTACACCATCATGAGGTCTCCCAACAACTAGGGCTCACCCAGAATCTACATTCCTACATCACCGACTTCTATGACGCCACCTCCCCTTCATGCATGACAATTGCAAAGTTATTCTTGATAACTGATGATTAATCAATGAGATCCATGATCAGATTGTTGTATTGGATAGCGGAATCTTTGGCTACCTTGAGGAGCAATTTCATCAAAATTCCCAGCTATTTGAGGCGACATGGACCCAGCGTCTACTTCAAGTTGAAGAACTGGTACAATCCCTACAGCAGCACTACCAAGAGCTGGCCTCTCATGACTACCCCCCACAAGTGCTGGACCAGAAGGACCTAGGGGGCCAGAAGGCCCCAAGGGGCGTCAAGGGCCAGCTGGACCTGAGGGACCATGCAGGCCTCGAGGGCCCCAGGCCCTTCAACCTCAGGTGAAACCGAATACCCCTGGCGAAGGGATATAATGACCACCCTGGCTGCCTTACGGGATCAAATCCAAAAGGTGGCACTAGGATACAAGCTCCAATTGGATGGTGTCCCCCTTGACCCCAGGGTCTCAATCAAAGCATTGTCGGATGAGAGGATAACCTCAGCGCCTTCATAAAGCTTACTGATGCTCATATCTCCCAGCTTGAATAAACTTGTCATGGGTTCAAAACCCAGTTGACCACCATCAAAAACCAGCTCCATCTACAGAACACCGAGATTCAATCCCTAAAGGAGCAGGTTGCCAATAAGGCTTCTGCTTCCACCCTCATCCAGAATTGGGACTACATCCAAGAGGACTTAGAAGGCTTGTGGAGGCGGTTGGATCAGCGGGTTCCTCGAGATTATGCGGAAATGGAGATCTTGGAGCTGGTACCCATCCCAGGCAATAACACCCTTTCCACTCCCATCATAGCTAACTTTAAACCTAGTTTCAAGGAAAGGTTCACTCCTAGACGGGAAAATATCGCCTCCTTTCTGTATGCCTACGAGAGTTCCATGGATGAGGCCACCAATCAACAGAAGGTGAAGCATATCCACTCCTGTCTAGACAGCACCGCCCTAGAAATCATGACCCCTCATTTGAAGGAATGTAACACCTGGGAACAGGTCCGCACCGCCTTGATCCAAGAGTTTGGCAGCAACCAAACTCTGGCCAACTAAAAGCAAGCGTTCATGGGCATTCAACTGAAAAAAGGAAAAAAAAACCCTATGGAGTTTTCCAACCAGTTCTACGCCCAGGAACAACCTTTGGTCACAACAAATTGTATCACTCTGGACGACGCTATCACCGCTGTTATCTCTGCCTTGGGGTCCTATCCTGAGGTCCAAATGCATATGATTTGGCAGAAGAACGGGTTCACCTGTATCAGGTAGATTAAGGAGGCCCTCAACGAGATCCCTGCCTTGATCCTACACTTTAAGGCTACATCTACTGGCCCCTCTAACCGCCCTAGGGTCCATGTAGTTGAAAACCAGAAGAATCCATGTCCTCGATGCATCTATTGCAATGGCTTTAGACACAGCGCTAAGACTTGCTGAAACGTCTTGCTGAGGAGGCGGTAAAAGGGCCGTCAGCATGAGAGGACGAGGCGCTCCATGCTGACTTCCCTGCCCAGCCTCAAGTATCCCCTGCACATGAATCAGAAGCTGTTGTACCCAAGGAAGTAGTTGCGGTATCTGATGACAATAAAGACATTGATACTGCCTACTCTTCTTCTGATGATTCTCCCATGTTCCTCACATTATCGCCCCAGTTTGGAAGTTTGGTTACCCAAGTCGCCGTCCGGGTCCACAAGATTCCAGTTTTCACCATAGTTGATAGTGGCTCCCCCGTGAATGTCATCTTTTCTAAGCTGATGAAACACATCAAGGTTGCTCCCAATATGCCGCACTACATGGAGTATGGCACGGCTGGCCCCCAGTGCACCCAATCCATAAGGGCCTATTCCTCCCTACCAATTTGGTTCAGAAAGCTTTCTTTAGATACACCCGCCATTGCTCTGGACAACCCTAGCTATGACCTGCTCTTTGGGACTCAGTTCCTTCAAGACTATCTGGCGGTGCTCCAGTATGATGGTGGTTTCCTCTCCCTTCTAAGACATTAAGTCCCTCTGGTTTTTGAAACTGCTCATGACTCTAGGGCTGAGGTCAAGGCCCAAGCCTGCCTACTGGAGACTGAAGGCTGAATTGATCAGCCTGAGTATCACATCTGGGGCTCTTGAGTCTGACTACCCCCTCCTGCTGTTGACGGACTAGAGGGGATGCCAATCTATTCACCCTGGGCGACTACTGTACCCCCAAATACCAAGTCATCGTTGACACCCAGGTCCATGTCAACATTCCCTCAGGGTATTTACTGGAAGTCCGAGGCCTAGATAACCCATCTCCCAAGGAAGTGCTGACCTGCCCCGAGCATTGATCCATCATATGCCAGATCTATATCAGTGTTGCTAGCCAACCTGACTGACAAACCAAAAGTTGTAGGCTAAACCAACCCACCGCTTACGTCCACCTGTTACTGATAGAGGCTGTTGCCGACGTTTGAAGCTTTGGGGACCTAAGGGACTTTGGCTTGGAGTCACCACCCTTGGTTAATTTGGTCGATTCTAATATTAGAAAGGACCTCTCTGATGAACAGCGACTCAAGGTTCAGGAGCTCTTGGAGGAATACTCAGACCTATTCTCAACTTCAACCTATGATTTTGGAAAGATAAATGGAGTCCTCCACCATGTAGAGACCGGGGATTCCCCCTTTTTGGTCCCAGCCTTACTGAAAGAGCAAGGTTGAAGAGGCCCAGGTTACGGTGGAACTTAAAAAGCTGATTGACGCTGGGCTCTTGGTCCCTTCGCGTAGTCCTTGGGCCTCCCCTCTTCTGCTGGTCCAAAAGAAGGATGGCAAGCACTGGGTGGTGATGGATTATTAATGACTCAACTCCATCACCAAGAAGGATAGCTATCCCCTACCCTGGATTAATGATTCTCTCCGCCTGATTGCCAGATCCCAGTACTTCTCGGCCATGGACCTTGCCAGCGGGTATTGGCAGGTCAAGCTCGCCCCTGAAGACTGAGCCAAATGCACTTTAATCTCCCACAAGGGGCTATTTGAGCCCACCCAGATGCCCCAAGGCCTCTGTAATGCCCCAGCCACGTTCCAGCGTGCCATGGATGGGATCCTTGGGGGCTTGAAGCTCTCATGTGTCCTCGTCTACCTGGATGACATTATCTTTTTTCATGAACTTTTATGGACCTGTAGAGCATCTCAAGGAAGTCTTTGAGCATCTCAGAAAGGCCTCCATCAAGATCAAGCTCTCGAAGTGCTCCTTCTTCCAGCCTGAGCTAGATTTTCTAGGACACAAGGTCTCTAAGCGTGGCATCCAACCTATACCCAACAAAGTTGACGCCATAGAAAAGATGTTGCGCCCCTAGCCTACAAGATATTCAAGTCTTTCTAGGCATGGTGGGCTATTACCATCAGTTTATCCCACGATTTGCTGACCTAGCCAAACCGTTGTTCTACCTCCTACAAAAGAACGTACCATTTGAGTGGTGGCCTGAGCAGGAACAGGATTTTTAACGCTTTACATACAGCCTTATGTACTAAACCTATTCTAGTTCATCCTCGCTTTGTTCAACCTTTCTTGTTGTTCACTGACGTGAGCAAAGTCGCCATTGGGGCTATCCTGGCTCAACATGATGAGAACCAGGTTGATCATCCTGTGGCTTATTTTAGTAAGACGCAAAGTAAGGCTGACCGGAACTACAGCATCATCAAGAGGGAATGTCTAGCCGTCCTCTTAGCCATCAAACATTTCTGGCCCTACCTCTAAGGTACTCATTTTACTAATATTAAAGATCACTATTCACTCCGGTGGCTACAACAAATGAAAGACCCCAATGGTCAGTTAGCCAGGTGGGCCCTACAACTGCAAAGCTACGATCTCACCATCGTCCACCGCGCAGGTGCTATACACCAGAATGCTGACGGCCTCTCCAGGATGCTAGTATTAGCGGTTTTGGCCCTTGAGGAATATTGGCTCTACGACCTGATAGGACATCCTGAATGATGGGAACTGGAAACTGCCGAGGTTCAGGCCAAACTCTGCCAAATGACTCAAGACACTCAAATCAAGGATGGGCTACTCTACAAGAAAGTCACCAAAGAAGTGGCTACCCTATATCCGACCCTCCTCTTGAACTGACGTCATCCTGGAAGGCCATTCTACTGTGGGACACGGGGCGGTTAAGAAGACCCATGAGTGGCTGAAGTCACGCTGCTACTGGGACCGAATGGTAGAAACCATCCAAGAGGTTTTGGAAGCTTGTATGACCTGCCAATCCCAAGACTGAGCCAACCCTCAATATCAGCACTCAGTTGTTGCCCTGACCAAACCTTTCAATATCATTATTATCGACGTGGTGGTTTCCTTTCCCATTGGGCTGCATGGTCACAAGTATATTATCATAGCTATAGACCACTTAACTAAGTGGTTTGAGGCAACCTCAGTCTCTACAGCCACCGCTAAGGCTACCGCTCTTTTTCTTGTTCACTCCATTTTCACCCAGCACGAGTGCCCCCAGACCTTACTTTTGGATAATGGGTTGAACTTCACCTCCCAGGTAGTACAAGAACTAACTTCGCTATTTGGCACTACCCAGAGTTTCGCTGCCCCCTACCACTCTTCTACTAGTGGGGTAGTAGAACGCGCTAACAGAACTCTTGTTTCCATTCTACAGAAGTTGGCCGCCTCAGATCCTACCCGTTGGAACCATAATCTACCCAGCGCCTTTCTTGACTACCGGGTAAGCTATCACCATGTCATCAAGATGTCACCATTTGAAGCCCTATATGGGCGGGCACCTCAGCTACCCAGTAGCATTCATCCCCTGCTCGAAGCCTCCACCCCTGAGAACTCCAATTTAACTATTAGAGCTTAAGCTGATGAAATTGTCTGTCTCCAAGCCCAAGCCAATCAAAGCATTATCACCACCACTGGAAGAGAGACATCCTGATCAAATATCAGACGACCCTCCTTACCAGATTTTCAATTATGTGACCTCATTCTCTTTTATCATCATCGACCAGGAGGCTGACAGAATAAGCTTGACATACTTTGGTCTGGACCCTACAAAGTCATACATAAGGTGAAGTCCGAGTACTCCATTTCTGACATTAATCAAGGTACTGTAGTAAATTGGGTGCGTGATCAGTTCCTATGGCCGTATATCCCCCTCTGACAGGATCTTTAGGGGGGCATTGTCAGGATTCAAGATATAAATTGAAACGAATTCCCTTCTTCTGAATCAGGCCATGCCAAATTGGTCGTTGAACCTACCCAAGCTAAATATATTTCAGGATCCTCCTCCCCTATTCCTGAGTCACGTGGGGCAGCATTTCCACCCATTCTGTCAGGTGAGCGATGCTACCCATTAAGGACGCCCACAAGGAGGCCATTCCAGAAGTTCAGTAAAGATCCTGAATGGATGAGTCCCCGATGATCCCAAAGGCACCAAGTCCCAACTCACCCTATAAATAGCGAGGCCTTTATTTTAATAAGATATTTGGTATTCTAACCCATTTTCCCATTTCCTCCTTGGCGCTCTTTCCGAATTTTTCCAGCTTTGAGCCACCGCGAACCCTGGCGCCAGTCCAAAGAACGTAGTGCCAACAATGGTACCAGAGCCAGAAGATTAGTTCTGAGCGCCTGACAATGGGCTTCAATAAGAGCACCAGACATATAGGCTAGCAACGAACAAGGGATGGTTGATGGGGTTGCCAAATTATGCCCCCTATCAATGCCATCAGTGGAAGATACCGATGGGAAGTGCTGGAGAAGAGATAGTCACGCAGGGAGCAGATTGCATCCTGCAAGCAATGACTATGGGCTTCTCAGAAGCTAAAGCTGAATGAACGGTGGAATCCAGGCAAGGCTGGAAGCTTTGTGGACCAACTTTAAAGAACTTTGCCAGCAAAGCAAAGAGTATAAGTGGCAGTATCCCGATCCAGAAGGTTGTCAAGATCAGAAAATCAGCGCTAGAGTCAAAGCCTCTTTGGCTTGGGCCCAGAGTTCAGCGTAGGGGAGCTTGAAGTGAATATTGTAACTGATAGTAAGCTCAGAGACTAGAACAGCTGATTTTTAATATTGACCAAGTTGGAAGAGGAACTCAGGAAGAAGGTTTGACCTGGCAAGAAATGAGCAATTAAGAGCAAATGGCATAACTCTGGAGCATCTATGATAATAGTCAAAGCATCAGCAAAAGGAGCCAAATCCTGGAGGGTTTCAAATCCAACTCTGGAATTGACAGCAGAGGAAGAATCGGCTGAGAGTTGTTCAAAATGATAGCCAGCCTGGTTTCAGAGGGATTAGTTACCATTTCCAGTAATTTGATGGAAGGACTAGCTGCTGGCACCAGACTAGGCGCATGAGTCCTGGAAGGACCATAAAAGAGGTTCCGCTGAGCATCCAAACTCATCTGCTGGAAGAGACAAAGGTCTTGATCAGACAAACTATTCAGAGGCTGCTGGTATTGTGACTTGTATTTGACATATGAGCTGGATGAGAGGGGGGTAGTTAGACTTATATGGAAGTTGACATTATGCACTCTACAATCCATGTAGCTCCAAATTCAGAGAAATTAATCTCAAAATTAATGGGATAAGATCTCCAAGAGAAGAATTAGGATTGATTTAAGCCAAGAAAATATTTAGAAATAGCAAGGGCGAATAGAATTAAGTATTCTTAATTGAGCTGCAAAATGAACATCGATGGCAAGAATCTCCTGTCTAGGATGAGGAGAAAATCAGGATATTAAGGACGCGAGACCAAGAATCCTTAATATGACAGTGGGTCATATAACCTGATGGGGGAAAACTGGATCCTGGGACAGTAATATTACAAGTAAATCAATCATCCCAGCATGAAAGTAGGTCATGGGGACTGCGCTCTGAGAAAGCAGTAACGAGGAGGAAGAGGAAGAACGCCGTATGCCAAAGGTCATCCTGAGAAGCGTTGAGTATTGATGAGTGTACTCTGCTTGAACCAATGAAGTATTTGACCAAGTGTCCTAAGCGGTGTTCTCATGCTCTCGTCCTTTTCTCGCTGGAAATCTATGCAAGAGGGGGATATGTTGGTATTTTTGCCCATATTCCCAGCCTTCTAGATTACCAGGGATCGATAGGGAAAAATTTCTAAGGTAAAGTGAATCAGAAATCAGTTGGCCCAAGTTTTGGATTAGCCGTTTGGGGAATTCTGGGATGATTTCCTGGTCATATCTATCAAAGATCAATTCAGATGAATACTTAAAATCTTGTCAGGTGGAGTTGCCAATGAAATAGGGGCATCTAATAATTATTAACTATCAGGTATACCAATTGGGATTGGTTGGGTTTCATCACTGACTGATTGGTAATGAGTAGCAAGTTGTGAGGCGAGTGATGCCGCCTGCAACTAGCAAATCAGTATGTTGGTGAGTGACCTGCTTTAATGGGTAATAAGTCCCATTAACTAAGCAGGTCGCTAGCTAATTATGGCTGGTTCGCTTGGATTGAGAGGAAAACGTTAGTGACACGTTTTCTGACTCTTTCCATTTAGGTCTTGAGGATGTCCAATGATGGAATCCTAGCCAGGATGGGGAAGACCATCGCTGCTGAGATGAGGATAGTTGATTCAATGGCAATGGCTTCAGTTTTATTGAAGAGGTGTCACCCAAGGGTTAGACAGCTGAACTCCCCACTATTTATTCTTTAGGTTTCACTATAATAAAAAGCAAGATAATACAGAAGATAACAAGATTTAATTTGTTCTAAGTTATCCATTCAGTATATAGTTAAACTATCATTAGCTTTCATTGTGCTATTCTGTCTCAAGGATATTATTGCTGAGTGTAATAATTGGAAGACTCTTAGAGAAAAGAGTAAAGATCTGAGCAGGGATATAAAGAAGGAAGAGTTACAATCGGGGATAGCTGCCAACTGTGTGTTAGACCAAAGAGACTGTCACTGGGTTACCTCAGTGAAGATCAGGTGGACAAGAGCAAGGGAACAGATCCCTCTGAGTGCGACATCATGATTATTTAATTTGGAATACAGGATGAGCATTGGGCTAAAATTTATAATTCATACTCAGCTACATATAATAATCTCCATACTATTATTGATTAATAATTCATTCTACTATACAACATGACGAAGTGCATGAGGAAACCAAACATGTGCAGTAAAAAGGTTACTAGGTTGCTTGCCAATAACAACCAACAGAGTAAATTTTTACATCAGACTTCATTGCCAACTGATATGGAATCTATGTAGGAGTTATGAGGCGAGTATTGCCACCTGCAACTAGAAAATTGATCAGTTGGTTTTCAACCTGCTATAATGAATAAAGAATTTCATTCCCTAAGCAGATTGCTAGCCAAATATGGTTGTTCATTGTGATTGAGAAAAACGTTAGGGACACATTATTCAATCCTTCCATTTTAAGGTCTCTGGGATGTCCAACAGATAACTTTTAGCATGATGGAAAAAACCATTGATAGAAGAGACCTTAAAGGGAATTTAATGGCAATAACAGCCATTTTCTTACTGAGGGCCTAATGAGTATTTGGGCGCCAATTTCCCCTATAAATTCTTTAGTACTTTATAATAATAAAGCAGATCATAATATAAGAAATAAGTTAAATTATCTTCAGTTTATTACTGTTCTAGTAAAATTTTTGTTGACTCTTTTGTATGATAAAAAGTAAGTTTCAGATATCCTTAGAAGTGAAGCAGACCTTTGAAATAGATCTCAGCTGACTCAGCGTGATGGTAACAAAGGCTTAGAACTTCTGAATCTGAGAGTATGTTAAGTTCAGCCAGAAGAAGGAATAAGTCCCTAATTGTCAACATAATCAGCACTTTGTGGAACAATCCAAGTATAACGTTGGGCCACACCTCAACCCAATTTTGTTTATTCAGCTACGGATAATATCTCCATACTTTAATCACCCATCTTATTAATATCAATCAATTCAAATAGTGCACATAGGAACAAAACCTATCCAGTTAGCTTCTGGAGACTATTAGCAATAAACCCAGATTTAACAGGCCATAATCCATGCGTGCCAATAAAAATCCCTATATATCCATTTCAGTTTTTGAAAGAAGTTAAACTTGCGTGGTTTAATTCTAATATTGGCTTTGGTGAGCTGGCGGGACACCTCCTCCAAGTGCTGTAAGTGTATATAAAATGTTCTAGAAAAAACGTTTATATCATCTAGTTATTGAAAGGACACAAAAGATTTTTAAATCACCCAATTTCTGTCCATAGCCGTTGGAAGGTCGCAAGGGTGTAGCACAACACTTGTAGCATCTGAGTGGGTTGATACAGATATTGAGCAGTTATAAGACGAACTCTTTCTGCTCCTCAGTAGGAAGCTTTATCTGCCAGTAGCCTTGTCGTAATTTTAACCAGATGGAATCCTCCAATGATTAAGCGTTATTTGAAATGATATAGCCAATCCCAGCGGAATGGTTTATTGACTGAAATTCGTGGAATTTAGTTCAATTGCTGATTAGTTGCTCCCCAATTTGGGTTAAGCCAAAATTAGTATTCTGTCAAGTTTAGTATTTAGGTTCAAGTGGGGCCAATTGATGGCCCCAAATCAGTAGAAGGATCACCAGCAACTAATAGCTGAGGATGATCCAATCCATCAGCAGAATCAGTGGTCAATGCCAATGGCCATTCATGGTCTATTGTGGGATTTCCAGCAGAAAGCCTATGTTTCACTTATTCATGAATTTATGTCTGATCCAATGTTGGCGGATCCAACAATTATGAGTTTGAGGCAGCCGAGGATGTTTCCAGTGCATAATTTATTATCAAGATAAGACGTGAATAGATGTCAGTAAGATGCCAAGATATTCTGAGTCAAAGCGAGCAACTGAAGTTGTTTCTGGCACATTATTATTAATTTGAAGGTTGAATCCAAATTTAATGTTTATTTAGATTATTTATTTATATAGTTCACCGGTGACTTAAGGACGAGGATGAACCAAAACTAATTTGGACATCAGGAAGGATGGAGCAAGAGGGTCAACACCAGGGAAGAGATAATGTAAATAAGGGAGAAGAAGAAGAAGAGAAGTGGTTGGCTGGAAGAACTAGCAGAAGAGCCAATAGGTCAGCGATGGGCGCAGTAGCCCTTTTGTAAATAGTATAAAAACCTGGCGCTTCCCTTTCAATAAACATCTCCCTTTGCCTATTCTACCTTATGTTATAAATTTATATTTATTTTGTTTATTGTAGTTTAGGTTAAAAAATTCCCTAAAATTTCACAGGTGACATGCCATGGGGTTAGCCAGCGCTGCTAGCCCTGACGCCTAAGGCAAAATGGCAAGGGCTGAACAGTCTTCATACTGGTTAGCCTGCCAACTAGCAGAGCCCAAAGTTGAATTTCCAACAAGCCTAAAATCAAATCCATGGCTGAGAAATACTGAGTGCCAACCAAGTGGTCTAGTGCATCATCAATCTATGGTAAAAGGATAAGAATTATTTTTGGTAATAATGTTGAGTTTTTGGTAATCTATTACTACATAATTAGAATTATCCTTCTTTTTAAAAGATCCTCTGGAGGTCCATGAACTCTTGTAGGGCACAACATCTCATGTTGCACTATTTGGCTAAATTCAGCATTTATGACCTAAATCTTCTGCCTTTGAGCACCTAAAGGGATGAAAAAAATGGGAAGATGACTTTTGGTATCAATCTGGTGCAACACTTCTTTACACAGCCAAAATTAAAATCATTTTTTGAAAAAGTCACATTATAACTATTGAAACGAATCAAGGCTTGGTCCCTATCTTCCCTTTTTAACTTAAATAGGCTTTCCTGTGGTATTAAAGAGCAAACAGATGGATTATATTTCTAGTTAGGCCCAGTTTCTCCAATGTACCAAAGTTGTGAATATTCTCTACTACTCCAAAGGAGAAAGATATAAGAGCAGCAATCTGGTGTCACTTTATTTTAAAAATGTGTGGTTATAGATTGGCTGTATTACCCTAATCTTTCCATGGTCAGGGAGGATAATCCTTATCACAGCAAAAAGTTTTGAGATTATAGCAGCAGAATGGAATAAATATTTTGCTATATAACCCTTTGGGAATTTTTATTTTATTTTATGTCCCCACAATTATTTGATGGCCCAATGTAATAGTTAAATTACATTTTACTCAGCGGAATGCCTTTAGTTTCCATAACTTGAGTAGGCAACTTCTGAGTGCGGCAACAAATCCATTGATACCCTAGTGGTACTATTCCATTCTTATACACAAGATTAACAACTTCCTGCTTATTAGGCGCTGAGTCCTCAGGCTTGTGATTATAGTTTAATAAAAGATGTTGTCCTTACATCCCCAAAGTGCTTTCTTTAGAATCAGTTATTGTTCCATAAGTCCTCATAAAAGTGGTTCCAACGAGAATTACATACCCTTGATTTGGTAACACTATGTCCAGAGCCAATAAACCTAGTGAACCTCAGAGGTAACACACTATATGCGCCTAAGGAGGTGATCATATGGAGCCCTGAATTATTATAACTTTTGCAATGGTCAATAATCAGTGCCAGATCAAGTTTCTTCACTAAATTAGTAAGCAAAATATTAATCAAAGCCCCACTGTCCACAATAGCTCTTTCTTTGAGCTTATTAATAGTAATGTCTATATGTGCATTCAGCCACATATTTATCAGCCGTGCTAGCCGTGTTAAATCATGGGCATCTGCTTGCATGAAATAAGATTGTAGTTGGCAATAGATGTGGGATTTTTCTTCCTAAGTACTCAAAGGTATGGCGGCCTTAACTGTGTCCAACATGGGAATACCACCTGAGGTGACAGGGAGCTCATGCTCATCTAGCTGTTGAACATATGACTTAACTACTATACTTATCACTAACTTATCCTCACGTTCATTTACTGAATGGTTGATCACAACTACCACATCATCGTCAATTACTTTATGTAACGCTGAAGGCAGGGTGACCTTGTTGGACAAAGGCTTAATGGAACATGGTTCCATCAATACTAACTTACTAAAAATTTTTGTAGAAGGGGCAGAAGTAGAAAATTTTAGTTCTACTCTGCCCGCTATTTTTCTGAATCTTCCCCTTTCCAGGATTCACAGAATTTACCTTAAGTTTCAAACTCAAACTAGGGAAACTATCGGCATAATGCCCCCAATTTTTACACAAATAACAAGTAACCTGCACAATATTAGGCCTAGGGAATCAGGTGCCGCAAAGGTGAGATGGTTCTAATTTTGAGGTGATGACCTTATCAAATGGGTCGCAGAGTTTCTGACTACTTGGGTTGGTGCCTCAAAAGGGACGACTCAGCAATAAAGATAATTTACCATATGGGTAATATTGTTCTTCTCATTTTAAATTTTAAATTTTATTCGAGGGTGGGCTGACCTGGGGATGATACCGCATCAATTAGGGAAGTGAAGAAAATGGGAAAGGAGGATAAAACCTGGAAAACCTCCATGCGCGGCGTATGATAGGCCAGGAACTCCATGAACCGCCTTTGCTATTTGCTATCTCAGTTCGGGGCATTGGCGTGCAAAACCAACACAGTCAAAATCGTCCCCTACCCAAAGTCCATTACCAGGATCGAACTCAGGAGGCAGTGGTAGAGGGTCTATACTCTACCACTGGGGTATCCTCCCTTTTGTTCTTCTCGTTTTAAACATTTAGTAAAAACTGATACAATTCTGTTTAAGATTTACATGCATGCCGCAGTGTGATCTGAACATCAAAATTGTTTAGCACCTTGGCTCCATATAAAACTTTAGATGCACAGTAAAACTGTTCATCAAAAGCTGTAATAGACTCATCCTTATTGAAAGAGAAATTTATTACAGACTTAAGCGCTATCATACATTCCGCTCTGCAAAGCTCTTTCACAATTATTTTAAGGATATTGCAGTAACACATACTGAATTCTCATAGTTTATATATTAAAAATTCCTGACTTAGAGAGTCCAAAGAAATAATTAAAGTAGTTACCTAATGCCTCGTGGGAACCTCATATTTGGTTCAAATAAAGCAGTAAAATTGTAAATTGCATTCTTATCAAATTTGGGTAGATTAATTTTAATTGAACAGAATTTGGTATCTTATTACACAATGGCATGGAGGCTGCAACAATTAAAGTTGTAATTCAGATTTAGTTGATTGATGGACTACTGAAAAACAATTTGGAACTTCTGGCACATAGGAGTTAGAAGATTCGGTGGAAGCCTCATCAACCATTGTAGTAAATGGCAGTATTGAGTGAACGGACAATTCAGCATAGCAAGAGGAAACCTCGCATGAGCTGATTAAACAACCTAGTAAAATAATGGCGTTCTGCAACACCTGTTGAATATCTAGTTCAAGCTTTTTTTAATGACATTGATGAAGAGTGTCTATAAATAGTTTACTTTCCTGTCCTTGTAATTAGGCTAAAGTTTGCAAAGAAAAAGCTCCATCATAATCAATGACAGAGCTATAAGGGTTTCTAAAGCTCTGCTCAAAGCCATCATGCGGAGTGAAGGGTCCTTCAAAGGAGCAGTGAGAGTGAAAAATTGAGTGTTCTGAGGTCATGCCCCATTTAAGCCTGTGCCCAAAAGCCTAGGTATTTTTTGCTTTGGAGACAAGTTGGTGGGCCAAATTCAGGCTGACCCTTTAGAGTCAGCGTTAAGGTATATACTTTGTGTTAATGTAGTAGGAGAGATATTTTCCTTATACTTATAAATTTGTATTGATACAGGGTAGCAATTGTTCCCCTTATAGTGCGCACCACTTTTGAGTTTAGCGCTTAGGCGTCATATATTAGATGCACAGGTCAACACACATAACACACCAGATACTTTATAATAACAGCTCTGGGAAAAATTTAAGAGAAATAGTAATTCTTATTATTAATAGTAGGGTTTTATTAATCAAATTACAGCAACACACCAATTTATATGGTACTTCTGGTAGCTTAGGGGCTCACTATCTCAACTTAGTAGTAGAAGAAACTACCTACTTAGATAAAAGGTTCCCTTCCAGATGGAAATCTCACCCAGATATTCTCTTATTACCAGAGCTCTCATTGGGGCATTTTGTGTTACTAAGCAGCCTTAAGTTTGATAAACTACCAGCTTAATATCCCAATATAGCCAGGAAAGAGAGTGAATAGGACTTGAGGCTTTTTCAACACTTGATCAATATGCCAGAATGATCAAAAAACACCAATGGTACTAAAATTACTGAAAGCTGGCTATATTACTTATAAAGGACCTTATTACCAATATTTTCGCCAACGTGGGGCAAAAAGCATATTGATGTTGAACTAAAATAGGAGGCGATTAATGGATCAAAACCACGGCGCCGTTGGTCTATAATGTAAGGGAACAAGAAATGCATTGGTGAGGATTTAGGGATTTGATCAACAGTAAATTGATAAGTGACCAACTTCATATAAAAATGTAGGCCTTCCAACATACAATTGCCAAGAGCGGATTGATCCCCTTATCTAGTTATTTGTTAGGTATAAAATTAATTAGCAATATATTATGATGGTTGGTCAAACCACTTATAACACCATGAGAGTAAAGTTTTGAGTTTATTATGTATGTTAGTTTTTCAGCGTCTGGATCCACTGTCGCCAAGTTGAATTTGCACAGGGTATAGCCACTGAGCAACCCAATCAAACGATATGAGGCTCGCCAATTCTTATAATAAAACTAAATAAAATATATATGGAGCTATTGCCCCTTATTTCTTTCTTTATTTTTAGATGTCTCACAGACCATTCTGCGCTTCTTCTTCCTCATAAAGGACTATCCCCTTTTTAATCTTCCAAAAGGCTCTTTATACCTTTATTTCCCAGCTGGGTGCATCCTCAGCTTGGTATCTTCTATTCTTCTTTCTTTTTTGAGTTGCTCTAATTTGTAACAAATCTCAGCATGATTCCTCTCAATTCGCCAAATGTTCTCATTTTGCTCGATTATGGATCATGTATCCCTTTTCCATAAATCTCAAGACTCATCTCGATTCCCCTGTGATCTGCCAATATGGGTAGCCTATCATCCAGTCATATCAACTTCCTGACATTACCCCCCTTTGACTGGATGATAGTCTCTTACTGTTTGTACGCTCTAAGGAACTTAGCATGGACTCAGTTGCTAATCTGACCCCCAGCAGGTTTCTTGATTGTGTAGACATCCATACCAGTCTTCTTGATTTTCTCAGACGGGCTGACCCAGTTGTCAAAGAGCTTATTCTTTCATCTTAATCCATGCTGGTCATGGAATAACACATAATCCCCTTCAGCAAAAGACGGAAGTCCACTCTGGCGCTTCTGGTCGGCTGCCTGGTCATGAATTTTCTTAGCCAAACTGGTGGAGTAGGCTTCAGTTTGCAACTTGATCAACGTATCCGTGAGTTACCTCAGATATCGCTGAGGATTCACACCACCAGTGTCCTCTACACACGAATATAGCAAGGCAGGCAGAGCTGGATGTTGTCCATACAGCAGTTGAAAGGGACTCTTATCAGTGGCAGAATGATAGCTGATATTATAAGTGAACACAGCGGTAGGTAGAAGAGCACTCCATTCTGAGGGCCAGTTCATTATCAATTTGTGGAGAATGTTTACTAGGGTTCCATTAACTCGCTCCACCATCCCATTTGATTCTAGATGATAGGGGTGGTCAAAACCCCGCGAATTGACATCAACTAATTTAATTTGGCAGGATATGCAAAGTAAAGTTGGTTCCATTGTCATCAGGATGAACTGCAGACAGCCATGCCGCTGTATAACACATTTCATAATAAACTTGGCAGTGGTGACCGCTCCCAAGTCGCTAATAGCCTTGGCCTCCACCTCATTTGGTCAAATGATTGATGGTGACAATTATATACTTGGATCAATTGGCACTAGTTGGCAGAGGTCCCACTACATCAATGGAAACGGTGTGCTATGAAAATCGGGGCTTCACTAATTAATAGGTGGTTTTCTTATGGAAAGGTTTTCAACTTGACATTGATGGCAACAGCTAATAGTTTCTAGTACGTCATAATGCATGCTTTTCCAGAAGTATCAGGGTTGCAAAAACTCCAGCGTCTTTCACAAACCACCATGGCCTACAGCCTGATGAGCATACATAATTATTGAGGGTCTATTTGAAGGCTTAGGAAAATTCAGCGTCAAGTCTCCAGTCTGCTTGTATAATTATCCCCTTGCACGAAGGTACCCTCCCTGAGTCCATCTAACACCTTGATCACTTGCGGCGGCTCATCCTGGTATTTTTTCACCATCATTTTTTCATACATTATATCAGCAAGATCCACTGTGATAGTGACCATGGGCAATCAAGATAGACAATCCGCGTTTTGATGTTTTGCCCCAGGTCAATGTAAGATCTCAAAATCGTAAGCTTGCAGCTTCAGAGCCCAACGTGTGAGCCATCCTTCCGGTTCATGCAGATTCTGTAGCCAGTGCAAGGAAGCATGATCTGTCACTACTTGAAATCTTACCCCATGCAAATATACCTGAAATTGTTTATAAGCGTAGATCACAGCTAAACACTCCCACTTGGTTATGGTGTAGTTTTGTTCATGACAATTCAAGCTCCGACTACAGAAGTTGACAGGATGTTCCACACCGTCATCATCCTTCTGGGATAATATGGCCCCAATAGCAGCTAAGGATGCGTCCATTTGTACTATGAACATCTTATTGAAGTTGTGGTATTGCAATATGGGTGCACTTGCTAACGCGGTACGCAATACATTGAAAGTGTTCTGGCATCATTCCGTCCAATTGAAAGGAGCGTTTTTCTTTAATAGCTCAAAAAGCGGTGCTCTGATACATCTGAAATTGGTAATGAACCGTCAATAATACCCAACCATTCTTAGAAACACCTGAATGTCCCACTTTTTTTCTGGATGAGTCATCTTGCCTATCGCCTCCACTTTAGCTGACTGTGGTTTAAGCCCATTTGAATCCACAACAAAACTGAGGTATTCCAATTGCTCTTTAAAGAAATGGCACTTCCAAGGCTTAATTTTGATATTAGTGGCAGCGAGGCGCTGAAACACTTGCTCCAAGTGGGCCAGATGCTCTGTGAACGTTTGCAAAAACACATTGATGTTGTCAAGATAAACTAAGATGCAGGACAGCTTTAAATCACCTAAAATTGTATCCATGACACGCTGGAATGTAGCTGGAGCATTACACAATCCTTGCAGCATGCGCGTTGCTGGAACAACCCTCTTGAGGTGATGATCACACATTTCTCCCATTCCATTGGTGGCAATTTGATTTGCCATTACCCCGAGATCAGATCCATGGCAGAAAAATAGTTCGCCCCACCCAATCAGTCTAATGCATCATCAATCCGTGGAAGAGGGTAAGAATCCTTCTTCATGATATTATTGAGTTTACAATAGTCAATCACCACCCAATTTGAGCCATCCTTCTTCTTTACGATGAGCACAGGTGATGCCCAGGGATTGTTTGATGTCTCTAGAATCCCTTGCTCGATAAGCTCATCCACTTCATCAGGGACAACCTCTTCCGCTGCTCTAGAATGTCTAATAGGACGTGAACAAATGGGAGGGTGATCCCCTGTATCAATCTGATGTACCACTCCTTGAGCGCACCCCAAGTCATAATTGTTATTTGCAAAAATATCCCAGTATTTTTCAAATAACGCCATAGTCTTATCTTGCTGATCTGCTAATAGTCCCGTGAGTGCTTCTCGTGGAACTACAGTCAGTACGCCAAATGAGGAGCGATCCAGTAGTCCAAGATCTTCCCATAAGCCAAAGTCATGAATATGTCGAACTTCCTCAATAGGGACAAAGTGTAGGTAAGCCACCACTTGGTGCTGCCTAATCATTATTGTCTCCTTCTGTAGGTTCACGAGCAACACCTTCACCTCCCCATTCTTAGGAAACATAATCCCTGGAGCCACGTGTGGTTCTAGCCACGAGTGCTGATGAGGCGCCAGGATTTCTCCATATAGTCCCTTAGGAACTTCGATTTTGAGCCCAGTCCCTATTATGCCCTGGTGTCCAGACAGTAAGTTTAAAGGGCGTGTTGCTTGAATCAGAACTCCTTTATACTCATATATCTGGTTGGGGAGGATCTTGGTCCGTCACCTCAGTTGCTGATAGCAAACAGGGATCACTCCATCAATGTATGCTAGATTGACCTGACTGGAGTGGACTGGATATGTTGGGATTCCACCAGAGGAAAATATATTGGAATCTGTTAGCCGAACATAGTAAGGGTTTCTTCCGCCATATCTATCACAACGAAAATTTCCTCATGAAAGCCACACTGATTAAAATATTGTAGTGGTTATTTGGCAAGACCACCTCCAGAGCAGACACCTGGACTGGCCCAAATTGTAGGGGCAATGCGCGTTATATGCTCCTTCCAACACAGTGCTATGCGTTCCTGCCATTCCATATACTACTCAATGGTCTACATCCAGTTTAAACATAAGTTTAGCCACTAACTGGGTGGAGACTATGTTCACAGGCGCTCCCGTGTCTATGATCGCGCGGATTTTTGTGTTTTGAACGAATATGTCGCAATAAGTACATTCTGAGGTAGAATAAATCATCAGAGTTTATTACTTGTACGTTCAAGGGCCTTGTGTTACTTAAAAAGGAAGAAATACCCTTGCCGACCTGAGGATACTCACTAGCAATTTTTTCCACTGGAATAGCTATGTTAATCCCTATTAAAGGAGAGACGTTCAGCAAAGAATCCGCATTGCTAGTGCCAGTCTGTTCCATTATCTGCCACACATATGGTTTCTGCACATCTTGGCAGAGCTCAGCCTGATTGGGTGAACTCTTACTCTCAGAAGCAGAAGCAGGGGTATCCAGCAAAAGCTGCTAGTATAACAAATTGTCAGATTGAGGTTCGATTTCTACTTGTAAAGTTGTTTGGCAGGTATTAGGGACAATTTAATTGAGCTTAGTAGAGGTAGAGCGTCCCATCTCTACTCTGCTTGAGCTTTTCCTTGCTCAGTTTTCATAGTTGGCATTGCATACACTTGTGGTTTGCTAGGGCAATTGGCTGAATAATGCCCTCCATGTCCGCACTGGAAGCACGTGTTCATAAAAGGTGCATGTATATAATTTGGGCTGAAAGGACCAGGTTGTGAATTGCCGGTAAGGTTCTATGGTCACAGTCAAACTGTGAAGCGTACTTGGGACGGAAAGGGTCTACTGACTCATATGAGCGATGATTACATGCCAGTGGCTGATAACCCAGTCGC
The DNA here is from genome assembly GCA_022478985.1 of Massospora cicadina. NCBI lineage: Eukaryota > Fungi > Entomophthoromycota > Entomophthoromycetes > Entomophthorales > Entomophthoraceae > Massospora > Massospora cicadina. The sequence goes on from JAKSZP010014728.1 coordinate 100,936, forward strand.
TGCACCCGATATTCAGAAAAGGATGGAGTGGGGGCAACGGAGGGTTTTCAGGCTACATTGGGGGCGCCATTTGTGGCAGAGAGTCAACATAAGGTGTTCACAATTTGAATGAGGCTGGTATCCCCATCCAACACATGGTACATAGCATTGTATAGTTCTCAATATAGTTTGACCACCACCGTCATCACTATACCTACATCCTCAGTGGTTAAAATATTAGCCCCAAGTAAAACGTGAGCTTCCTCCAAAAACCACTCAGCAAATTCTGACAAGGTTTCATTTTGGTTAAACTGTATAGTCATATATTTGGCTTTCCGTTAAGACATCTTGTTAGCGCCTCCAAACAGAAGGATAACTATCACTTTTACTTGTGCGTAAGACACCAAGCTATTTGGAAGATAGCAGGTCACTTGGTCAGCGCTTTCCACATCTAAAGCGGATAGTAACAACTTCGCTTTCCATTAATTAGTAGACCCTTCCACAGCAAATTTGAAACGTTTAAGATACCCGTGTAAGTTTCCTTTATGACTGAAAGGAGGTAACTTTTCAATACAGATGAATTCACTTGGCTCTCAGGTTCTGCTGCAAGGGGCAGGCGAACTGGATTTGGAGTGACTATGGGAACCATCATTTGGTGTGTTATCATGCTGCTGTCTGGATGAGCTTGAGCTCATCGAGGTGGAATCAGAAGAAGTGTCATCACGTGGGGGGTCCGTCGTACCACACAATGGATACTCATTTACTGATCCATAACATTCTTCCCCTGAGTCACCACTAACTGCCCTATTTCCCCCAGCTCTGGTACGCCCTGTGAACTGTTCGCTAATCAGCTGTTCCGTTTTGACCAAAGCACATCTACACCATCCATCCTGCCATTCTTGTTGCAGCATGTTATATTGCCATTGCAATTCTCAGCAGAATTCCTTTTCCTCATCCAGTGTTTGTTCCATAGTTTGTATCGCAAAAGAACTTCCTCAATTCTATTCTGCAGGCAGGTTTTTTGTTGTCTTCCATTTTCCGCTTGCTGGTTGGCGTTGTTTATTTGGTTAGCAATTGAAAGATTTTTCCCATGCTGATTTCTCATTGGCCCATCAAAGGGTATAAATGCATCTTGCATGTCCGCGTACTCACTTGTCTCATCAATAGGGAGAGGGGAGGCTCATTGGCATTCCGCCTAACTAACAACTTCCAGTCATGTAACTTGACAAATGAGTTGGAGACACTCAGTGGACGTTGACCTAATAATAAGCGCGTTATCAGACATTTGCTGGGTATCCCATTTGATACAGAGTTGATCTAATTCTGTCAATAGAGAGCTGACTTGGGCCGCCAATTTCAGTTCCATCAGGGTCATTCTTTCCTTGATCTGAGCAATCACGGCTTCAAGAGCTTCCACCCATTTGGCTAGCTCCATCATACTGCTCAGTGTTATTCCCCAAGGGTGTCATGTCCTGAATCCACTCCGCAGATAGGCCATGCTGTTCCAGTAGATCTCTTATTACTTGAGATAATTCTGAGTTTAACTGTGGTACTAGAAGGTCCAATTGACGGTGAACATCCCTGACACAATGATCCATCTGTGCCAGCACCCCTTGTATTTCTGAGAACAAACAATCAAGGCAGTCCAGCAGGAGGCAAGTTTTGTGCTGTTGTGCTTGAGCGAACCACAACACACCTCCAATTTCAATGTTATGGCGAGCCAGGACATGTAGTAGCTGACGAATTGAAGGTTGCACATAAGCGACTAATTATTCCTCAATTCTGTGAGTACCAAGGCAGTGAGTTAACCCTATATTAGTGGCGTCCAAATAAGACATGTATAGCGCATATCAATTTTCTTGAACGCATTGATTATAAAACAGACTCACGGCATTTTCCCCACTCTCATCCTTGTATAGGCGTTACCCATACAACAACCATTCCATAATAATTCTTAGTTGTTGTGGAGTCACATTTGTGGTGCGTCCATGTTGGTTAGTCATCAGCTCCAGGCAATTCTCAAATTGCACAGTAATCATAATTTCTTCATCCCCTAGTTCAGTAACAGTAAAAAATGTTGGTTCCAAGTTAGGTGTCCTCCAAGATTATCAGCATGCCATGCTCGGAACCCAATCAGGTTAGGTTGGAATGAATGAGGATTTGTCATTGTATTTTCCCCACTATAGTTGCTAAGTGGCCCTCTAGTGAGCTCCACTGTTAATTTCTCAGCGTCTGGGTCCGCTGTCACCAAGTTGAATTTGCACAGGGTATATCCACTGAGCAACCCAATCAAACAATATGAGGATCGCCAATTCTTATAATAAGACTAAATAAAATATATATGGAGCTATTGCCCCTTATTTCTTTCTTTATTTTTAGATGTCTCTCAGACTGTTCTGCACTTCTTCTTCCTTTTAAAAGACTATCCCCTTTTTGTTCTTCCATCAGGCTCTTTATACCTTGATTCCCCAGCCAGATGCATCCTCAGCTTGGTATCTTCTATTCTTCTTCTTTTTTTGAGTTGCTCTCATTTGTATCAAATCTTGGCGTGATTCCTCTCAATTCGCCAAATGTTCTCAATTTGCTCGATTATAATTTGTGTATTCCTTTTCTTCATAAATCTCAAGACTCATCTCAATTCCCCTGTGATCCGCCAATATGGGTAGCATATTGTCCAGTCATATCAACTTCCCAACAATGTATATTTCATATACACCTCTGAAGACTAAAAATTTATTAAAATTTAAAATACAGAAATTCACTGATAAATAAAATTCAGATAGGTTTCCTAAAAACAACAAACAAGTCTATGTAAACATAAAGCTTCTCTGATAAAAATATAAGTAAACAGTGTCGCCACCTGTGTTTGTATAAAAATCTAAAAAACATACTTAATAATAATTCCCTCTGTCAAAAAATTCATAAGATGGACTCCTGTATTCTAAGAGAATGAGAGATGACTAAATGTTTCAAACATCATATTCTATCTTTTTGCATCAAAATCAATATAAAATATGATTAGCTCAGAAAGACCTTTAGTGTAAACCAGTTTAGTTTGATGATCTGATAGCACAGTTAGTATTTCCACCAGTTTTAAGCTGATTTCCCCGTCATACATCCTATTTCACTTTCTTCATTATATAAGTCTCACCCCAAATTCTAAGAGAACCTCGTCTCAGAGTTCTATTGTTTTTTGGGCCACATTTTGTGGCTTATTGCCAGAAAATCGCTTTTCTGGTGACAGTGGGCTCTGCTAGTTGGCAGGCCAACCAGTATGAAGACTGGTCAACCCTTGCCATTTTCCTTGGGCACGGGGCCAGCAGCACTGGCTGACCACTTGATGTGTCACCTGCGCCATTTGGGGATCCCCCAGCCTAGCCCTTAACCAAAATAATAAATACAAACTTAAATCAAAAGGTAGATTGGGCAAAGGGAGATATTTATTGAAAGGGAAGCGCCAGGTATCTATACTATTTAAAATAGGGCTACTGCGCCCATCTCCGACCTATTAGCTCATTGATGGCTCTTTCAGCCAACCACTCTCTCATCCCTCTTCTTTGCTACTCTCTTCCCTGGCGTCAACCCTCTTTCCCCATCATTCCTGATGTCCAAAATTTATTAGGTCTGGTTAATCCTCGGCTTTGAGTCACAGGTGAGCCATATAAATTACTATATAAATAAATAAAGAATGTGAATTTGACTTGATAATAATGCGCCAGAAACAGCTTTGGTTGCTTGGGTAACTCCGGACATCTTGGCTTCACGCTGATAAATTCTTTATCTCAACATAGTCAATTGTTCAGATCGCCTTTCTCAGGCAATAATTGATTATTGTAAATGAGGTGCTGATGAAAATCTTGGCTGCTTCAAACTTGAAATAGTTGGGTTCCACCAACATTATTTAATTGATATGAATGAATCATCCTTGGCTATTAGTCACTGGTGATCCTTTTACTAATTTGGGATATTGATTGGTCCACTTTATTCTAACTTCCAAACTAGGTGTAATGCATAGATTTGGTTCAACCCAATTTGGGGAGCAACTCAACACGCAATCATCAAACTGTATAAAATTTAATCAATAAGTCATTCTGCCAGGATTGACCTATTTCATCCCAAATCTGCTAAATCATTGGAGGACTCCATATGGTTAATTTTCCGTCATTTTCCCCCACTTAATCAGATGGTGTTCCTTCTAATTCTAGCCTCGGCGTGTAGGGCAGGCATCTAGAGCTTACCCCTCCCCGCCACCAAGCATTTGTAGGAACCTAAACATAGTGGCATATCCCCACAACCTCCTCATCAACCTGTCAGCTAATCTGGCACCAATCAGCATAATCCCCCTGTAGTGAGCACCCCTTCAGAAAGCCGCTTTTCTGGCAACAGTGGGCCCTACTAGTGACAGGCCAACCAGTATGAAGACTGGTCAGCCCTTGCCATTTTGCCTTAGATATGGGGCCAGCAGCGCTGGCTGACCCCTTGGTGTGTCACCCACGCCATTCAGGGATCCCCCAGTTTATCCCCAACCGATGAAATAAATATAAACTTAAATCAAAAGGCAGATTAGGAAAAGGGATATTATTGAAAGGGAATTGCCAAATATTTATACTATTTACAATAAGCTATTGTGCCCACCACTGACCTATTAGCTCATCTCTGGTTCTTCCAGCCAACTACTCTCTCAGCCTTCCACTACGCTACTCTCTTCCCTGGTGTTGATCATCTCATCCCATCCTTCCTGATGTCTGAATTTATTAGTTTTGGCTCATCCTTGGCCTTAAGTTACCGGTGAGCCATATAAGTTACTATATAATTAAATATTAAATGTGAATTTGGCTTAATAATAATGCGCCAGAAACAGCTTTGGTTGCTCAGGTAACTCAAGACATTTCAGCTTCATACTGACACACTCTTCGACTCATCATAGTCAATTATTCAGATCGCCTTTCTCAGGCAATAATTGATTATTGTAAATGAGGTGCTGATGAAAATCTTGGCTGCCTCAAACTTGAATTAGTTGGGTTCCACCAACATACTCAATTGATATGAATGGATCATCCTTGACTATTAGTCGCTGGTGACTCTTTTACTAATTTGGGCCATTGATTGGCTCCACTCAATTCTAACTTCCAAACTTGGGGGATTGCATAGATTTGGTTCAACCCTATTTGGGGAGCAACTCAACACATAACTATCAAACCATATGAAACTTAGTCAATAAGCATTCCGCTAGTATTGGCCTATTTCATCCTAAATCAGCTTAAATCATTGAAGGAATCCATCTAGTTAATTTTCCAACATCCATTTTCAACCTAAATAAAAAGATTTTATTCCTATTCTCAGGGTTTTTCTTTTGTTGTCTTTGCCAACCTCATCCCAGTATTAGGGTGATGTAACAGGATTTTTTCTGTTACTGATATTGTTTGACAAGTAATAGTCTTGGATCCTCTTTGGATACTTGCTGAATGAGTATATATCCCTTTTTTGCAATGCATTTAAGGTTGAGCAGCTGGGCTTTTTGCCTAAACTTTCCCATTATACAGTTGAAATATGCGTTTGCTCATTAATTCTGTCACTTACACATTGCTGATTGGTTGATACAATAAAGACACGTTTGATTTACTGGATATATATGATCACTAAAAATTAAAATTGATTATACAGAAATAAGATCTTAACTTTCTTTTTTACTTTTTTGGATAAGGTTCTAAACTGTTAAAGTAGAATTATATCTTGAAAGTTCTATTTTTTTAGATTATGGATCTAATTTTATAATGCATTATTTGTTAAATTGGTGTTATCTGTTTTTACTACATTTTATATGGTGTTATTCTATTACATAAATTATATAGCTGTATTTTTAAACAAAAAAATAGAGTTATGGCGAGTTATCCATATTACTAATGAGCATTAGTTGGTGGATAATGGTTTTATAGTGCCTTTATAAGCATACCAAATTGATCCTTAATTTTCATAAAGTGTGCTGTATATAGCAAGTTTCCAATGGATCTTTATAGCTCTTTTATGTACTGCTTTATGGGCTTTTAATACCAAATTAATGTTTTGTGATATAGCCCCAATGAGATTTTTGCTAATTTATTACTATTTTAAACAGTTTTACTAAGTATTTATTAGAAAAAGTTATAAAAAATTGGTTCATTAGTAATTATTAAGAGGGTTTTGTTCAAAATTTTATAGAATGCCACTAGTTGCATACCAAACTTCACTTCAATTTCCATAAAGTTATGCTATAAGGTACAAACCTTAGCTGATCCCTTGTAAATATATAAATTACTACTTTGGGAGATTAGAGCTTCCACGTTTTAGCTCAATGGTGCTAAGCCCAAGAAGCCTGGCAGTCAGTACTTGGATCCAACTAAGTCGCATGACAAGTATATTTTTCAAAAAAGGGCTGATTCACAGCTTATGTCCCAACAGCTAGAGTATCCATCCTATGGTAAATACAGCAAGGTGAACTTACTGAAGTCAATTACTAAAACGGGATATAGAATCAATGACGTGACTCTATTATAGTACAAAATAGGGGTTTATATACGTTGCATTTAATAATCTAAACCCCAAAAGAAAAGGATTATTAGATTATTGTGGAGGGAAGCTTGAAAGAGAGCCTCTTAATTAGGTTATGCATTCCAGATAGTAGAATGCCTTTGTATCATACTTTTGTAGGCAAAAATGATGAGTTGAATGACCAATTCAGATAAAACTGGGGGTTCACTTAATTTGATTATTTGTCAGCTTCTTTATTCTTTCCCTTTTTTGTATTCATTTTAATTTTCCGCCTTGAGTGCCACATTAAGTAGTTTTCACCTGCCCTTCTGATAATTCATCATTTTGATGAGGCAGGAATTCATATCTGTGTATCTTAAGTTACATTCAGTTAGTCAGAGTTTTCAAAATTGAATAGAGATGTGCTTACTATGAATTTTTTTGGGTAATTTATTGAGGTAATTTATTTAAGTCCCTTCTCAGGTCTAGGCATCAATTCAGCTGAGAAATTCAAAAGGTCAATATTACTTCCCATCATGTCTAATATCAGAATATCTGACAGGCATGAGAAGGATAAACTATGTTGAGCATAATATCTTATAAGAGCTGAACTAGATAGATCAAAACTGAATTTTACACTTCAAAGTGGTCTACTAAGATTACAGGTTAATGTTAGACATTAAACCATAAAATGGGTGCTTTTTTGGCCAAAAGAAGCAGCAATTTTATAAAAGTTAAAAGAGTATACTAGGCGAACACAAAATTTTGACAGATATTGAACCTTTTGACACCTAAGATACTAGTATTTGATTGTCATTATAGATCTTTATTAAAAAAGTTTATGTGTGATTATAAAGAGACAATCAACTAAAAAAGATATATTAAGATGATCATTGAGCTCCTATATCTGCATTGAATTAAATTGTAGCACATAAATTTTACCTTATATCTTTTACAAAAATAGTTTAGTTAATTTTCAACTAAGTGACATCCTTTTGGTAAAATTCTAGCATTAAGTGTTGGAATCCTGGCGCCTTTAGGTGCTTATAGATGCTTTTACACAGTATTTCAACAATACTGCATCTATAAGAGTACTAAAACTCTTGACTGCGGATAAATATTTTTCAAGGGGACAATAACCACAGGTTGATTAGATGTATATATTTCTACTATTAGTAATATCCGAGGACAAAAGAAATCCTCTATTAAATTATTGCCGCTTAGTATTTAACCTACTTGATGGCTAATTATGTATTGCCTGATAATTTGGGTTAGGTGCAGAATGGCGCGTTTTATATAAATTTTTATCTAAACTTAAGAGCGTTTAAAAGTCTCTTGACCTCTTCAAGTCATAATTAAGACAGGTGATTGATAGCAAGTGTGCTATATCCATTCAGTAAGGATTTAATATAGTTGGGCCAATTAAACATCTTGAAAATAGTTTATACCTCTCAAGATTCCCTTCAAGTCTATAAAAGGTTTGTTTACCTTAAGCGGCTGCACTACATTTAAAGCAGTAAAGGGGTGAACTTTGGAGCTAGCTTGCCTATTATGGCAGGGGTTCAGCGGATTTGTAACAAAGAATTGTGCTATTCTCTGAGGGTTGGAATTAATAGTATTACTCTGAGCTAACTGATTCCCTTAATGTTGGGAAAGGGTGTATTACTTTCAAAATTGGAATTATACACTCACCAGAACATTCATATTTCTCATCAAATTTCCTTTCATCTGACATTACTCCCTTCAGGAATGGTGGGGGAGGACAAGAGCGTAAAAACCGTCCCTGAACTCTGTTTATAATGACTCAATAGGCAAGTGATCTAATAGAATTTTGGTTACCCAACTTGTAAGTGAAACTGAAAAAATCTTATTGAATGGATCTTAGCTTCTCACTTCTTGGAGTAATGTGGTTATATAAAATAGAACTAGGTCAGATATTTGAAAGGTAGGTAGAGGAAGACTAAGATCATTAGCTGCGTGGCCCTCTTTGATGACAGTTTTGGCAAGGTTGGCCATATCTTCATATTGTAATTGTATAATGTAATGAGACAGTTTCCTCATGGTCTTGTCAAGATCATAAGTGTTATTGGAGAAGAAATCTGTGTAGGAAGGAAGGTATCTTAGGTTCTCTACCATACAGAACGTAGAAAGAGACATTCTAAAAATTTGGTGGTAGCTGATCTGATATGCCATAGGGGCACTAGGCAAAACTGATCCCAATGGAGGTTGTCTAAAGTGGCTATTTTATGTACTATTGATACCAGTGTGTCAGAAAATTACAAGTCCAATGTTGTATAAAGAGTGATTTTAATTTTAATTTAAATGAAATCAGCCAAAAGACCCCGGCCAATTCTCAGTGGAACCTTTTAAATCGGTTCAATACTTGTAGTACTAATAAAACTTAGCTGAATAGTTCGAGCTTAGGTAGCCTAATATTCTGACTCATCAGCGGAATCAAGGGAGCTCTTCTGAGGTCCCTCCCCACCTAATCACGTCTAGTTCAAAACTAACTCCTAAGCGGGGACTACCCCCTTTTATAGGCGTGGCAGGGGTCCCCCAAGATGCAATTATTTACTTGAAAGGGGATTGGCTAAAATATAAAAAATTGTTACCCCATATGTACGTCTATCCTAACAATAACTCCCCATCCATTGTTCGCCAAAATAAATCAAGTTTTTGAGCTTCAATAGGTTGGATTTACATATTTAACAATTTGGAACATACCAAGATATTCCAACTTACTATTTAATTCCCTTTAACCCTTAATTCAGTTTATACTAAATGGTCAGATATTGAGAGGGTTCATTTTTTCTTATCCCCAGTGGAGCCTAATAAAACTTTAAAATACACATAGCTTTCTTGTCTTTGAAGTTTAATTATATCTATTATTTTCAGTAATTTCAATCCCCAATTGTTGGATTTTAGGTAAACAAGCACCTGTGAGTGTCTCTACTGCCAAAAATCCAACAAGTAGTGTTCACTACAGGGGACCCTGTGTACCTCCAAAGCCTGTCAAATAACAAAAATGATAATGATTCTGGAACCAAGGCTAGCTGCTTTAAAGAACCAACTAGTCAGTGCTTTGTCTCGCCTAAAAAAATCTTGAGCAGCACTTTCCACGAGTCCCTTATGGGCCCTCTTTCTAATATTAGTAACCTCTATTGTAAGAAAAGTTCACACCTGGTGAGGGCAGTATCGCCTCCTTCCTTTATGTTTATTATCTGCAATGGAAGGAGCGACTGAACATCAAAAAACCAAGTTTATCCTTCCCTGTTTGAGTCAAATGTCTCAGGAGATCATGTTTTCTCAAATGGCCACACTTACTAATTAGGCGGAGGTTAAACAAGCGCAGATTGACGAGTTTGGTTCCAAGCAGAGTTTACAACGGCATAAAACAGGCTCTTATGTGCTTTAGCCTGAAAGAGGGAATAATTGATCCCCTCATTTGTTGAGCGATTCTATAGCAATGCTCAACCTCTGTTGCTGGCCAAACTGCTTCCTCTGGATGATGCTATTGCTGCTATAGTGGCTAGCTTGGCGTCTTAGCCCTCTTTAGCAATGCATATCTCCGCATTTAGGCACACCTTCTAAACTGTACAGGATATTAAAGATCGCACTGCTAGCAGTGGCTGATTTTTATGAACCTGAACTTCTGAAAAAAGCTCCAAATTGGGAAGTAACTCTGACCCCTTCAGCCTCTTCTATAGCTGTTTCCCTCTGGAACCCAGCTGTTGCAGAGCAGCAACGACAAAATACTCCTCCACCATGTGAGGATAGACTGAAAATATTGGCAGTTATGGGGCAGCGCCCCCTCCAGCTTCAGGTTCAAAAGCTCAGCCAATGAAGTCAGTTATCAATTGCCTGGTTCCCCTCATGCTGAGCGGTATACTAAGGTGGATAAAGTATCACATCCATCTAAGCCGCTGCCTCAGTCCCCTCATACTCAACTCAGCTGCCCCTAGTTCAGCCTGTAGTAATGGGGCAGCCCAAGCTGGTCAGTTCTAAGGCAAAAACTTAAAGACATTACACTTCCACGCCTCCCTCAAACGCTGTTACAGCTACAATGCTCCCTTCAAAAGTCAAAAGAGTATATGAGAATGACAAAGCCCTCCCCTATGAGAAGATTAAGCCTGTTTCTCATCTCCCTCTTAGTAACTCTTTGAGGTGCATTGACAATCCTCTGATGACAAGTCTGAAGGGGGTGGCGAAGACGCAGGCTAAGATGCCTTGGGAGCTCCAATGGAAGTGCAGATTCCAGAAAGGTTGAGGCCTGAAATAATTGATATAGCTATGATACCACGAAGAATATATCTTCAACAGTTGTTGAGATTTTCAGAGGTGATTGATACCGCTAGTGATGCGGACCAGCTTATTGGGACAGTGATTTGATCTAACCAGAAGGTTATACCCTCCAATATATCAAAGACAAATACCCAGCGATGGCTCAACATCTTGACTTCACTTTCCGTTTGAAGGAGGTTCTCGCCCTCCCCCCTACTTTTAGTAACGAAAAACAAGGAAAAGGTTGTCATTAATAAGGTCTGAGTTCTAGTCATCCTTGATATGGGTGCTCCAGTGAATGTGGTCTCTTCAAAGCTCATCAACAAAATTAAGTTAGCGCCTGACCTGGACTATTCACAAGAGTTTTGTACTGCAGGGCCTAACAATACGCAAGCTATTGGAGCCTACTCTTCTTTGCCCATACAGATTAGAATCTTCTACTGGATGCCCCACTGTGGCATTAACTTATAATGCATATGACTTACTCATTGGCATTTAATTTATGATTGAGTATTAAAGAATCATTAATATGAAACAGGTAATATAATCTTCTAGATTACAAAGTTCTCCTAGTATTTACAACTGATGAGCTTAAGAAGAAGGAATATACATGTGTAGTTAAGTACCCTTCGTTCGCCCCCACACTAACTTATACCACATCATGCAGAAACACAAAAAAGCTGCCTGATTCCGTGGATGCTTCAGAGGGTAATCCATTGTATGCGTCAGAGGAGGTAGTAGTCAAAGCGATGAACAAAAGGTGATAGACGCCAAAATTACTATGCAAATCCCCTGCAACTGTCTTCTACACTTAACAAGCTGTTGTGACTTTTGCCCATATTCCCAGACTGCTAGATTACCTGGTGTCAATAGGGGAAAATTCCCTAAGGCAAAGTGAATTAGAAATTTGTTGGCGTAAGCTTTGGAAAAACTACGTTCAGGGGATTTTGGGATATTCACCTGGTCATATCTGTCAGGGATTAATCCAGATGAATACCTAAGATCTCATTGAGTGGAGTGGAGTGGCCGACGAAATAGGGGCATCTGATAGTGATTAATTATAAGGTTTACTGATTGGGATTAGTCAGTTTTCATCACTGACTGATTGGGAATAAATAGCGAGTTATGAGGTGAGTGATGCCACCTGCAACTAGTGAATCGATCAGTTGGTGAAATGACCTGCCATATTGGATAATAAGTTCCATTACCTAAGCAGGTCGCTAGCCAATTATGGTTGGTTTGCTTGGATCAAGAGGAAAAAGTTAGGGACACCTTTTCTGATCTTTCCATTTGAGGTCTTGAGGATGTCCAATGACGGAATCCTAGCCAAGATGGTGAAGACCATCGCTGCTGAGACGAGGAAGGGCGATTCAATGGCAACGGCTGCCATTTCATTGAAGAGGTGTCAACTAAGGGTTGGACAGCCGAGTCCCCTACTATATAATTACCTAGGATCTACTATAATAAAAAAACCCAGTATTTTGAAAAGATACGGATCAGCTCGACTTTCCATTTGGTTTCACCCATCCTGGGGTTGATACAGGTATAAGGATTTAATCAATCAGGAGTACCAAGATCCTTGTATGGCAGGAAGCCAGAAGCTAAAGGAAAACATTATCTAAAAAACCCTAGTTTTAAGATAAAAAGTACTTTACAGTTATATTTTCAATTTGTTGTATAGTTAGACTATCAGCTTCTATTATGTCGTTCTATCTTAAGAATATTATTGCAGAGGGAAATAATTGGAAGACTCTCAGAGAGAAGAGTAAAGATCTGACAGAGATCTAGAGATGAAGGAACTACAATCAGGGATAGCTGCCAACTGTGTGTTGGGCGAGAGATATTGTTACCAGGGTATCTTAACAAAGATTGGTTGGACAAGAGTATAGTGAATGAATCCCTATGATTACAACTTCAAGAGTATTTAACTGAAATTCTGGCCAAGCGTTGGGCCAGAATATAGTTCAATCTCAACTATGGATAATAGTCTCCATACTATTATTGATTTATAATACATTCCATACAATATGACAAAGTGCTCGAGGAAATTGAACCTGTGCAGTAAAAGGGTACTGGGTTGACAGCTGATAATTAACCAAGAAAAAAATTTACAAGTTGGTGCTCACTACAGGGGTAGTTGAGTAAAAAATCTATTATAATGTGGTATAAAGTAGAACTACGCAAGCTTTGGACTGAGATCACTACTGTGAATCAGAATGCCTTTAACTCAGAGGACCATCAGGAGTTTGTAGCCTTAGAAGAATGAGTCGCCAAGGTGGAGGAAGGAGTAGAGAATGTAGCCAACTTTGGGAATGAGTTACTTGGCAAAGTAAACTTGTTGAATAAGAAAGAAGGGTACCTTGATCGAGAGGTCCTATACCTGAAAACGGAATGAGAAGTGGATCACCTTTGTTTAAGAAAGTTTGGTGCAGATATCGAGAAAATAATCAAACAAGTGGAAGAACTTAAAGCTCACAGATGTGCTTGTGAGCCAAATATGGCAAGCGAGGCCAAAGAAAGAAGTCCTCAGACAATATTTGGAGGTTGAATACCCCAAGGAACATGCTGTCCGCTTTTAATGCCATTTTGGAGATGACACCCAAAGCCACTCCTCAAGTTAGCCAATTAGCTGAACTGAGAGAATTGGCCAGAAATGACTTGGAGGAATTTAGGGCAACGCCAAAATTGCCAACATTCCATTAGGATAATGCCCCAGTGTTTTTTGACTGTTCAACATGGCTATGAGTTGCTAAGGAGATCGGCAAAAGGCGTTGACAGTCATGAACTTCCTGGACACCTAATTCAAAACTTAGTGTTACCCCACCTGGAGGGGAACAGCTGGTCATATGCAGAGGCAAAGGTGGCCATCATGAAGGAGTTCAGGAGTCCAACCTGCATGTTGAAATTCAAGCAAGAATTTATGGGAATTCAATTCCATAAAGATGAGTCTCTTGCTAGCTTCGCGGATCAATTTTACCAGGAGTCGCAGATCCTGGCCAGAGCAAAAGTATTGGACGACTATGATGCTAGAATCGCACTGTAAGCGGCCCTTCAGCCCTATTGCAAATTGCATCATATGATGTCTTACATGTTCGCAACAGAGATAACTACCTTGCAAATGGTAGACAACTTGGGGATTTTGGGAGTGACACTTGATGCCCCAAATGGAAGCTTCAAGTCCAATATGGTATTTAATCCAAATTCCACAAAGGGAAACGAGGGAGCAAAGGAGGCTACCAATCGAACTGTGCTGGGAAATAAGCCTGAAGAATTCAGACAGTTAAGCAAAAAAGAGAAGGTATGCTATCAATGTGGTGGGAAAGAACATTTCACTGTACACTGCAAAAAGCTGAAGGATCAGATCAACGTGGTCCAGGCCAAAGAGTCAGCAGCCACCAAGGATTTGGGAAAAGGGCATGTGGCCTAGATGTGGAACAGTCTAGAGCTGCATAGAAACCTGTTCCTCCCAATATCGTGAATGAAAAAATAGATTTAGTAATCTGTTTGTAGATGATGAACAGGATCAGCTATACCAATTGATCAATATGGATTTAAATGCCGTGGCCAGAGCTGGGGCAAAGAAGATCAACCCTGAGATAGTCCAGGAAGTTATCCAGCATACGCTTGACAACTGGTGGAGAAGATTCAAGCTGCTGAGAATCCTAAAGAGTTATCAGATGTCCATTTAGATGAGGCCAATCTGTCTATCCCCCTCAGTGTCATGGATTCAGCTGATAAGAATTATACTGGGCTCCCAGTCAGGGTGTGTGAGCACCCAGTGGAGAGCCCAGAATGGCAAGGTCACAGTGGTCCATGTGACTAGAAGAAGGGGAGATCTATTTGGGACATGAGGAAAGTAAAGGTTCATTAACGTACTGAAGGCCCCCAAGGCAGACCAGATGGTTGCAATGGGGGCAACCGTGAGTCTTGTGGGGGCAACCCCAAGGGTGGGAGGGGTGGGGAGGATAACGACTCCTCCAGGGTTCACAGTTGCTGGCCTTTGGTTTTGAATAGGTGATTTTGTGCACCAGCGAGGGGCAGCACAGGGCCCACCGCATGAACAGGGGGCTGTTAGAGAGGGAAACGGACCTGCAGCAAGCGTTAGGGCTGAGCTCCCCTTGGGCGGGGTGCTCCGGAGCCCTCAGGTGGGTGGGACCAGTGGTGGAGTGCCAGGTGTGGGGGCTGAGCTCACGAGTACCAGGGCGGGGGCGCCCTGATGCTACTCCAACAGGGGAGTGGTCTTGGAGATCTCAGCGGCAGAGTGAATGGATAAATTCACATTAGATGGGTATGCAAAAATAGA
>JAKSZP010014729.1:0-115728 GCA_022478985.1 Massospora cicadina
AAAATAACCTTAAGCAGTAACTCATATATTAAATAATCCTTGAGTGCTAGCTGTATATATAGTTACTTATTACTATAATCTATAAGCATTTTGGTAATATCTAAAATATTATGAGTTTATAATCCTAACTATTCTTAATTTAATTTCATATCTCTGTGAACAAAACTTATTTATATCTGATAACTTTTAGTAATTAGTATCAATTGCTAACTATAACTTTAAGTATTGTTGATACTTTATATAGTATTCATCTTAAATAAACTTTTGTCTGGGTGGGATGAACTGAAGTACATATTTATAATCTTACTATAAGCTAACTAGTGTGCTAGCAGAAAATTAATATTAATAATCTAGGCTCTGAACAAATTCAAACTTTTGCTATCACATTTAGACATAGTAAGCTATTGTT
The DNA here is from genome assembly GCA_022478985.1 of Massospora cicadina. Taxonomy (NCBI): domain Eukaryota; kingdom Fungi; phylum Entomophthoromycota; class Entomophthoromycetes; order Entomophthorales; family Entomophthoraceae; genus Massospora; species Massospora cicadina. The sequence continues at coordinate 410 of JAKSZP010014729.1, forward strand.
GGATTTTAGGGTTTTTAAGCTTGCTGATGCATTTTAGGCCTAAAATCCAACAAATAGAGGATGAAACCACTGATAAAAATAAAGATAACTAAACACCAAAAACCATAAAATTGTGATTTCAATAATTTATTAGTTGCCACAAGGGATAAGAAATGAACCCCCTTAAGAAGTCAATAATGGATATTTAAGGTGTTGAGGCTCAAAGTTCAGATAGCTTAGTAAAATCCAAATTAGGAAATATTGAGATTCGACCTATCATATCAGTTGAGCCTTGCCTTACATTTATAGAATGTCAATTATTGATAGGTGTATTGATCTGTAAGGTAATGTTTTGATATATTTTATCCAATCAGTTGATGGGAAACTATTTTCACCAGGAAAAGCCCCTTCAACCCTATAAGAGGGACTGGTCTCCATGGTGTTGATAGTATTAGCCAAGTAATATAAAGGGGAGATACCTTAGAAGGGATCCCTGGATTTGGCCAACAATCTGGAGCAAAATGATTACCTGAAATCATTTTGCTTGCCTGATTCTTATTAAAAAGTTATCCTGTTTTGAAGGGTTCCACTGGGAATTGACCAGGGTCTTTTAACCAATTTTTTTATTACTTACCTCTGAACCACTCTTTTCTAAACATTGGACTTGTAATTTTCCAACATTGCCCCCTTCAAGAGTGGTAGGGAATGAATAAGGTTGCAAGAACTGTCTGTGAACTCAGTTAATGGTAAGACCAGAAGCAAGGGACTTAATGGAATACTCATCTCCTTGCTTATATGTGACTAAAAATAGGCCTTCCCAGATAGATCTAAGCTTTTCCTTTCTAAGCATGATTTGGTTGTGGTAGTAGAGTACCAAGTCTGCCACTTGGAAAGAAGGGAGTGGTAGCCAGAGCTTATTGGCTGCTTGGCCTTCTTTAGTAATAGTTTTTACAAATTTAGTCAATGCCTCAGATTGTAACTGGATGATGTGCTGCACCAAATTCTTCATGGCTTGATCTGAATCAGTATGAGCAGAGAAAACATCTTTGGCTAGTAAAGCAGGCACCCCAGGTTCTCACCCATATGACACATGGAAAGGAGACATCTTGAGAATGTTATAATAGATAATATGGTAAGCCATGAGGGCACTGGATAAGTAAAGATCCCAGTGGAGAGGGTCAGAGTTGGCCATTTTCTGAAGTATAGAGACCAAGGCTCCATTTTCTCTTTCTACAGCACCATTAATGGATGGTGTTAAAATTTATAGATTTTCTGATTATTCTCAGCTAATAACCCCTGTAAATAAATTAACTTCACAGGTTTGGTGGTTGTTGTAAGTCTTGGGGACCAGCCCTTGAAACTGGATAGGGTTCAGCACCCCTTCTGGATGAAGAGGGGCCCCAAGGCTCCTGTGGACCCTCTGTCACAGCTGGGTGACCTCACCCATGTGATAGATGAGTGCACAGTGACAGCTTTCCTCCCCAAAGCCATCTCACTTCCACCCCTTCCAGCCTCTTCAATCCTGATTGGATTGATAGTAGGGGTCTGCAGGGAGATGGCTCACATCAGGGGGCAGTGAGAGGGCCCTGAGGCTACCCACTCCCCAGGCAAGCCATGGCCAAAAATTGAGAAAGTGGCAATTCCCAATATTGGAGCCCAGCTGGTAATTTCCAGACTGGGGGAGCCAGTCCAGGCAGCCTACTTTGGAAGCCAGATTGGAACATGGCTCAGATTGCAAACCCAGTTCTGAACAGCTCAGATCATTGGGTTCAATGTTTCAAAATGGATCCAGGAAGTTCGAATTGTATGAGCTGCCCAATTGTGGGATTGGCCCAATTTGAAATAAACCTGATCCATGAGCCCCTGCCTTCCAAGACAAATATGGAATGCCCCAGCCATGCAAACAGGCCGATTTGAGTCACTGGGACCCAGATTGGCAGTATCAATTTGGCTTGGTCCCAAGAAGTTGGGAAAATTTGCAAAAATTTTCCAAGATTTTTCCAAATTGGGAGCCACCTTGTATCCCCCCCTCTGAGCCAGCCAACCAAATTTCTTTCCCATTCCCTGAATACCCAATCCCCCAATACTTCCCCATGCCTATCACACCATTTAAAAGGCAACTGGCCCCACTGAGGGCAGTTGTCAGTTCATTTTTTATGCCTTACATCAAAATAAATCTGATAATCCGCCTAGTTTGCTGCAGACTCTGCCTTCTTTTTTACAACTTTTAAATTGATTCTGTCATCAATCCAATGAAGCGCGCCATCACCCAAATTCTTTTATCTAATGTTCACTGACTGTATTATCCAGTCACTCAATCCTGCTATGCGGCAGTGGATCATAGACATGATAATCCATCCTACCCCAAAGGTGAGCCCACTGTTCCATTCATTCCTGTGCGTCCATTAAAATGGAGGCCCTTCTGTTTGTTCAAATGATGAGTCTGCTGAATCTGCTTCCCAGTTGGAGCATCCCCAAGATGTCCCTGGCTCGCCATGCATGAGTTCAGCTTCTGTAGCCACCCCTGTAACACACGGGCTCTTGCCAATATAAGATGAATGAGTTTGGTAGCACCAGCCATGTCACTGACCACATGACTAATAATCCCACTGAAAACCACCCTCTCACCCATGTGCCATTTCTTATATTCACAACATATTTGTGGACCAAGGTTCCATTGATGCTGCAAGCAAGCAGCATGGCCTGACCCCATGTTAGGGCTGCAAATGAGGCCAATGCCTGGCCTAGCTCACTTGCTGAGCTCATTATTCTGGCTTCAGAATGAAATAAACTTTTAAATAAATTTTAAACGAGCAATATGATTTTATTTTAATAAATTGTGTTTGAGAAAATGAAACTGTATTTCCAGTTGCCTTTTCCTCATTCTAAGGCATTTCTGATAGTTTAAAGTATTGCAATAAAACCCTAATTTTAGCTCTCAAGAAACATCCAAATTATGGTTTGGGAAAGTCCCATATCCCACATAATGACCATTCAGAGGATTCAGGATGCCAGTCATTTGATATGCCAGATCATCACTTTATCTAAAGAATTTTCTAATTGGTCCAATTTCCCAAATTTGACCTCCAAATTTGTACACAAATTTGATTTAATATTCATGAGGTCAATGTGCAGATCAGGCTGACTCCGATCTGTCACATCACCCCCTTGCAAATCCAGAAACTCTCAGATCTTCTTGGGGCATCACTCGCACTCCGCTGGAGTTTGCCAGGTCACTTTCTCTACTGGGTATCCCTTCCATTTCACCAGAAACTGCTGGTGACCCCTAACCTAATGCTCCCCCAAAATCTGCTCAATCTCATACTCTTGGTTATAAACTTCTCAGGGATTCAGTGGCCCAGGTCATTCTGGTCCTCACCTTGGAATCCTTGGAGTTGAGACCCATGAATCACTGGATAGCCTTTGACCTTTCTGGGAGGTCCAGTTTGAGTGCCACCTTATTTATGACCTGGATCACCTTATAAGGGCCTAAGACTTTGGTCCAAGTTTTTGACTCTTCACCAGTACTGTATAATTTTTTGCCACCACTAATACCCACTCCACTGGAGCAAACAATGGGTCTGGCACTCTCCGCCAATCCACATATCATTTTTTTTGTGCTGTGGCGCACTCCAGGTTATTCTGCAACTTTTTTCTAATTTCCATCATTTTTTGGGATAATTCATCCAACCCCTGACATACTCCACTGTTTGATCCTCCACCCAACGTTGGATTTGATCCATGATTAGCAAAGAATGGAGACATCCCTATTGACAATTGGTGGTGGTTATTATATGTGAACTGAGTGAGTATGATCCAAGAGACCCAATCATTCTATTGATCTGAAATGTAACATCAGAGGTATTGCTCCAATATTTGGTTTACTCTTTCCATTTGGCCATCAGATTGAGGGTGGTAAGCTGAGGCCCTACATGGACAGATCTTTAAATTACTGAGCAAACTTGACCAGAATTTTGATGTGAATTGTGGTCCATGGTCCAAGATGATCTCTGCCAGTAAGCCATGATGGGCAAAAATCTTATTGATGAAAATCCTTGTGGTAACATTGGCTGAGAATTTTGAAGTACATGGGAAAAATTTGGCATATTTTGTTAACTGGTTGACCACAACTATTATCACATCCTTCCCCTGGCTCTTAGGTAATCCTGTGATAAAATCCATGCTAACTGAGCCCCACGGCCAACTCAGAATTTGGAGCAGAACTAACTTACCTGCTGGCTGCTTTTATGAGGGCTTTGAATGTGCACAAACCAAGCATTCTGCTACATAATTTTTTGCATCTTTTTGCAAGCCAGCCCACAAATATTTCTGACACACCAGGCCAATCATCTTCGCCACCCCTGGATGACCTGCCAACGGATGGTCATGCAACACCCACAGCACTTTCCGCTGCAGCAATGGGTTTGGTACCCATATCCACAAGTCATGGCATAAAACCCCATTTCTCTTTCCATATGTCCAATGATGGCTATGCTGCTGACCTTCAGCCATTTCCTCCCATACTCGCCTTCCTAATAGCATCCTCCTCTGCTTACTATGGATCTCCTTTTCCAACTCATCCTCCTACTTACCATCATTGTGAATTGGTCTTCTCAGAACATGGTTGCCATGTTATATTTTTCTAGCTCGGACTTTTTGTACGCCAACCCCACATCTCAACTCAACCAATCTGTTATGATGTTACTCGCTTCCAGATGGTATTCTACTTGGAAGTCATACTGGGCCAGCTCCACATGCCAACGGGCTTGGTGCTGACTCATTCTCCTTGGCTCCTGATAGTATTCCAGCGCCCAATGATTGGTACAAACTACAAAAGGGTGATGAGCATACAACAAGTGGTGCTGCCACTCCTGCAGCGCCACAACCACCACCAGAAGCTCCTTGTCATATATTGGGTAATTCATTTCTGCCAGAATCATTTTATGGCTGAAATAACACACCAGGTGCTCTAACCCATCTTCCCCCTTCTGTAGAAGTACTGCTCCTACAGCAAAATTTGATGCATCCATTTTGACCATGTAAGGTTTCCCCAGATTGGGGTGGGCAAGGACTGGTGCTTAGATGAGCTTTTCTTTTAATAAATTGAACGCCCGCTCCTCTTCCTCCCCCCATATGAATGGTACATTCCGCGTTAATTGCATAAGAGGCAAAACCATCTTTGATAGGTCTTTGATGAACCGCCAGAGAAAAGTTACAGTCCCCAAAAAACTTTGAACCCCCATCTGATCTGTTGGCGCCTTTCAGGCGCGTACTACCTAAATTTTGTCTGGGCATATCCCTAGGCCTTCTCCAAATACCACATTCCCCAGGAACTTGACACTTGATTGAACTTGCATTTCAACAGTTTCAGATGCAACCTTACCCCAGCTAGAACCTTTAGGACTTATCGCACATTCCATACATGAGCCTCCTTGGAACATAAGAACACCAGGATGTCATCCATATATGCAATACAGCACTGGCCAATCAATGGACTGAGTACTTGGTTGATCATTTGTTGGAAGACTGCCAGGGCATTGCGCAACCCAATGAGCATTACTCAGTATTGAAACATTCCCAGGTGGCACTTGAATGCCATGTACCTTTGATGCTCCAGCCTTACAGGCACCTGGTTGAATGCATCAGCTAAATTGAGCTTGGTAAAGATGTTGCAACCTGTGACCATTGGTAAGATATCTTCCATAAGCGGCATTGGGTAAGTTCTGGTTTGGTAACTGCATTTAATCTCCGGTAATCCATGCATGGCTGTAACTCGCCGCTTGCCTTGGGTGCTAGTAGCACTGGAGACACCGCGGCAGATTTTGATGGCTTGATCAAGCCTTCGCTCAACATGGATTGTATGTGATCTTCTAACGCGGCTTTGGCCTGTTTGTTCAGTGGGTACACTGGGCATCCATGGGGAAGCTCCGACCCTTCTTTGAAATGAAAAGAAAATGCAAATGGCCCAGTAGGGGAAAATGGCAAATCCCTTTTGGGCCCAAAGACCCCCCCCCAAAGTCTTGGTATTCCGCAGGTAAGTCCTCCTCCTGCATAGCCCCCAGAGTTCAAGGTCCTACTACCTTCTGGTCACCCACCAGCAACCTCCACCTCATCAGAGGACCCCTTCTTGGGTATAAGGTTATGGTACTGGAAGACACATCAATCTGTGGTCTGAATTGATGCCACCACCGCATCCCAAACACTACAGGGTGGGTCAGGTTCTCAATTGCGCAAAACTGCATCCAAAACCCAAATGGGGCCTGCTGTATTCTCACTGAAGGGCTTATGCGCCATGATGGCACCCTTTGTGTGGCATCAGCAAAAACTACCACTGGTCCTTCCTGCACCTGCAACTTCAAATGCTCCGCTAGTACCAGTTCAATATAATTTTCTTCTGCCCCGGTATCAATTAGGGCCATGGCCCTCTCCATTCCCCCATCTGCGTGCATCTCCACGGGGATAAACAGAAAAAAATAAAGTGAAGTAGGCGATTTATTTCTAGATGAGTCTTTCATTTGCAAATTGGAGGATGGAGGTCTTGGCATATAGCCTGGGCGTCCTCCCCCTTGAACATTTCCCACGTTTCTTGGGGTTGGGTGCCACCCCCCTTGACTGGAACAGTTGCTTACCGGAGACTGTCCCTTCCCTGGCAACATTGACTCCTCCCGCTGGTCCCATGCCAGTGTTAATTGTTTCTCAACTTATATTGCTAAAGCTACTTCTTCCCCCAGCGTGGCTTGGACCTTTGCTGCTGCCAAGGCTGATAGAAAATCCAGTTGCAACCCCTGGCGGAACATTCATGAGGATTGGGAATCTGTAACCTGAGCCACTTTTGCCAGTGGCCAGAAGACCCGCACATACTCCTCTACTGAACTACAGCCCTGGCTGACCAACAATAACGCTGACCAGGCCTCATCTTTGGCTTCATCTGTGCATGCTTCCCAGTCAACCAACTCTACACACTCCTCCATCAAACTGGGCAAGCTTTCCTGTTCCTTGATGAGTTCTTGGAACCAACCCGCCAGTTCTGGAGGTAAGGCATCCAACACCTGGGCAATTTGGAGCGTGAGAGGGGATCCCCCATTGCTTGTGCCAACTGCGCCTGGAAGCAGACCTGCGCTATTACCTGGTGAAGTTTATCCAACGCCTCCATGGATAATGTTACCCAGCCAGTGGTAGATTTAGGTTTGGCTTGGATCATTATAGTTTGCTGAGTGGACGCCCCCCACAATCATCCTATTTCGCGCAGCAAAAATGCCAATGAAAATCCTACCATGACCACGGTCAAGACATGTCAGTTTCATTCTTCTCCATTGGCAACCACCGCTTCTTCTTGGGGCCCCCACAAAATGGAGAGGAATGTATTTGAGTTTCATTTTAACAAATACACAGGCTCTTGCCAATATGAGACAAAGAGTTGGGTAGCACCAGCCATGTCACCAACCACATGAATGATAATCCCGCTGAAAACCACCCTCTCACCCATGTGCCATTTCTTGAATTTGTGACGTATTTGTGGACCAAAGTTATGGTGATGATGCAAGCAAGCAGCATGGCCTGACCCCACATTAGGGCCACAAATGAGGCCAATGCCTGGCCTAGATCACTTGCTGAGCTCATTATTCCAGCTTCAGATTGAAATAAACTTTTTAAATATATTTTAAATGAGCAATATGATCTTATTTTAATAAATTGTGTTTGAGAAAACGAAAATGTATTTCCATTTTGCCGTTTCCTCATTTTAAGGCATTTCCAATAGTTTAAAGTATTGCAATAAAACCCTAATTTTAGCTCTCAAGAAACATCCAAATTGTGGTTTGGGAAAGTCCCATATCCCACATAATGATTATTCAGAGGATTTGGGATGTCAGTTGTTTGATATGCCAGATCATCACCTTATCTAAAGAATTTTCTAATTGGTCTGATTTCCCAAATTCAACCTTCAAATTTGTACATGAATTTGATTCAATATTCACAAGGTCAATGTGCGGATCAGGCTAACCCCAATCTGTCACAACCCCTGCCATTGTGGGTCCAGCTCACCAGTGGGACCTAGAGTGTCCTCTTCAGGGGAAACTCAGTCTCAGCCCCTCTCATAGGGTTTACCACACATCTACCCATATTCCCAATAATGTGGCAGTCTCTGTTCCACCTCCCGCTGGTGTGCAAGCCTCCCTATCAGAATCTGAAGGCCAGCAACTGCGAACCCTTAAGGAGTCATCATCCTCCCTGCCTCTCCCACCTTTGGGGGTTGCCCACACAAGACTCGCGGTTGCCCCCAATGCAACCATCTGGTTTACCTTGGGGGCCTTCAGTATGTTACTGAACATTTGCTTTCCTCACACTTCCCATAGATCCCCACTTATATTAGTTGCCTGGACCGCTATGCCCCTGGCATTCTGGGGCCTCCACTGGGTGCTTACACACCCTAACTGGAAGCCCAGTCTAAATTCTTAGCTGTATCCATGACAGTTGTTGTGCAATTTTCCACAATGTTTGATAGTAAAATATAATCATTGATGATAGTATGGCAACTATTATACATAGTTGAATTGAAGTACAAGATTTTGGTCCAACGCTTGGCCAGTATTTCCTCTCAAAATACTTATGATGTCCTGAATAGGGATTTGTTTCCTGGTACTGCCTAACTTGATCTACGCTCAGATTCCTGTTTATAGTTTCTCTATATGACACATAGTTAGCAGCAATCCCCAATTTGATTCAGCTTCTTCTCTGGATCCCCACTCAGATCATTACTCTTTATCCTAAAGAGTGTACCAATTAGAGCAAACAGCAGTAATTTCCTTGAGAAGGAATGGAACTCAAACTGGATTCTGGTAAAGTATACTAAGATAATACTCTGGTAATTACTTCCTTTTTTATTAGTGAATTCTTTAGGGAATTCAGTGCCCAACCCTTGGATGGCACATCCTCAATGAAATGGCAGCTGTTGCCATTGAATCACCTATCCTTGTCTCATCAGCGATGGTATTCCACAGCCTGGATAGGATTCCATCATTGGGCATCCTTGAGACCTAAAATGGAAAGAGTCAGAAAATGTGTCCCTAACGTTTTCCTCTCAATCCAAGTAAACCAACCATATTTGGCAAGTGACCTGCTTAGGTAATAGGACTTATTACCCAATAAGGCAGGTTGTGAAACAACTGATTGATTCACTAGTTGCAGGCAGCATCACTCATCTCACAACTAGATCCTTAAATTTCTAATCAAATGGTGATGAAACCCAACCGATCCCAATCAATACACCTGATAGTAAAAAACTATCAGATGCCCCTATTTCATTGGCAACTCTGCCCAACAAGATCTTAAAAATTTATCTGGATTGATTCTTGACAGATCCAACCTAGGTGAATAACTTAAAATTACCCGAACATTATTACCTCAAAATCAGGGTCAATCAATATCCAATATACTTTGCATTAGGAGAATATCCCCTATCAATCCCTGGTAATCTAGTCTACTGAGAATATGGGCAAAAACCACAACACATCCCCCTCTTGCCTAGATTTACAGTGAGAAAAGTATCAGGGCAGGAGAACACCGCTTCAGACACTAGGTTGAATACTTTAACTGTTCAAGAGGAGTAGGATCAATTGGTACTCAACACTGCTTGGGACAACCTTTGGCATGAAGCTCTCTTCCTCTTCCTCCTTGCTACCACCTAATAAGAGCGCAGTCCCCATGACCTTCTGTCATGCCAGGTTGATTGATTAACTCATGATTATATTAATTCCAGGATCCAGTTTTCCCCTTATCAGGGCATATGACCCACTGTCATATTCAGGATACTTGGTCCAGCATCCTCAATTTCCTGATTTTCTCCTCATTCTCAACATGAGATTCTTGCCATCAATTTTTGTTTCTTGGTGCAATTAATAATGCTCATTTAAGTTCACCCTTGTTATTTTCTCTTAATAACCTCTTAGCTCATATCATTCTTAATTCTTCTTGGGAGAGATTATCCTATTAATTTTGAGATTAATTTCCCTAAAATTAGAGCTTAATTGATTTCAGAGTGCATAAGGTTGATTATTGTATAAGTCCAACATCCCCTCTCTCATCCATCTCATATGTCAAATTCTGAGTCTCAGTACCAATGGCTGCTCAATTGCTTTTCCAATCAAGACCTTTGGCTCTTCTAGAGGATGAGTCAATCTGCACGCTGGAACCTTTTCTATTGTTCTTCCAGGACTAATACTCCTAGTCAAGTACCAGTAGCCAGTCCTTTTGTGAAAAAAACTGGAAATGGTGACCAATCCTACTGAAACCAGGTTAGCAATTGTTCAAATGACTTGCGACCAACCCTTTCTCTGATATCAATCCCTGAGTAAGATTTTGAAACTCTCCTGGATTTGGCTTTCTTCTCAGATACTGCTTCAGATTCTGAGAAACTCATAGTCATCATTTACAGGATTCCATTTGCTCCTTGCATGACTATCTCATTTCTGGTGAATCCCATCAGTACCTTCCATTGATGGCTTTAATCAGGGGCATGATTTGGAAACTCCATCTAGTATCCCTTGCTTGTTGCCGGCCCATTGTAATGATCAGTGATCATACTTGGATTGTCTAAGGTTAGGACTTAGGAAATTTACTATGACAATAGTTGCTGGTCTCAATTTTCCAAACTCAACTTAATTGATGAACCAATGCATTTTTGGATCATTTATAAAATTTAAATATCGATTTTTATGGCGGATTTTATTTGTTTTAGGTTCCCTCAATCTGCCAGCAGATGAAAGTTGGAATGCTGACATTTGTTAAGCCTCAGACACGCCTGAATTATTATTAATTCATGTAGCTCATGCAGGGCTACTATTTAAAAAGTGAGGATGCATTTCCCTTGCCTCACTTGTGAATTCTACATTATATTAGTCTCCTTCTGAAATAAAGCTCGTTCACTTATATTTAGTGCCATTATAAATCTATTAATTTAAGTTTATTCTTTGAGGACCTTGGTCACAATAAAACAGGGTTAGGAGGGAGCATATAACTTCCAGTTAGCTGTGGAAAGTGGTTGCACAACATGACAAGGTCAGGGTCATGACGAGGTTGTAGTAGAGTGCAGCTGAGTGAAGCTGAGAGGTGAGAGGAGGCAGGTTGGACCTGCCAGAACTCGACCAGGGGTCAGCATATTTTGAATATTTTGTATCACCCCATGAGAAATATCTGGACCCCCAAACACAGCAGAATTTGAACATTCTGTTGGATTTAAAAAAGGGGATTTGCATGCTGGCGCAACCCTGATGCTCAGAAGATTGAGGCAACTTTCTTCTGACATAGGCTTGCATATGCCAAGGTGGCAAATAGGGCCTTAGGAGCCCATTTGTTACACCCATATGTCCAGTGTTCTTTATGAAGACCGTCAGCAGGCGCTCAAGACCAATCTTCTGGATCTGGTGCTATATCAGGATTACTTAGGGTTATTTACCAATTGCCTCTTCTTGTACTGTTGCTTTCCTCCCCACTCCAGGGTATCACATTAGGTATCTTTCAACATTTCAATTTCTCTTCCCCTAGTTGCTTTCTTGCAGGGATCTGCATCCGCTCAATAAGCTTGGTTATTTGTAGGTCTAGCCCTCACTAGCATCCAATCTCACATAGATTTTGATAGGTTATTTACTCCTACTCTTATCCATCCTCCCTTCCCTTAAGAGCCAATATAGGCAGAATCATCCCCAAATTGAGGATAACCAATAAAAAATAAAAAGTATAAGATTATATTAGTTTTTCTATGCGTTTTTAATAATCTTTTTTCCAATATTCTTCAATATTCATATTTTTTTCTTCTTTTTCAATGGGACTTGACCTTGTTTTGGTTCAGTGGTCCATTTTTAATTTGTTTGCCCAAACTGGATCCTAGGTATACTTAGACCTACCAGTATATATGGTTCAGAGGTCTTACTTTTAAGACTTAACCATTTAGCTTGGTTCAGCGGTCCATTTTTTGGACTTAACCAAATTATTAGGACATAACCAACTTAATGGTTCAGCAGTCCTTCAGGAACTCTTTATTATTATTTTTTATCTATCCATTGCTTTAAATACTTAGCATGGACTCAATTTACTATCCTTCCATCCAAGAGGCTCTTGATGTAGTAGGCATCCGTTGCTGTCTTGGCAATAATCTCAAACAGACACAACCACAACACATCCAATTTGTTTCTTCTCTCAAAACCATGCATATCACAATAGGCAACTCTTTCACCTATCTGGTATTCTGATAAGGCCAGTCAGTTCTTATTGTCTGTTGTTTTTGCCTGTATCCTTTTCTTCAAAGTCATATTGAATGCTTGCAATTGCATTTCAATCAGGATATTCATCAATCAGTTCAGGTACTTCTTGGCACTCATCCCCAATGGTGGTTACACCACCAAATATAGAATTGGTGGCAATGCAGCCTTCCTTCCATATAGCAACTCAAATGGCGTTTTTCCCATTGCATATGATGACTGATATTGTAGGTGAATGTCACTGAAGTCAGGTATGTTCCCCATGCGGAAGTTCTTTCTGCAACCAGCTTCCTCAGCGTCATGGCCAGCGTCCCATTGACTCATTCTACCAGTCCGTTTGTCTCCAGCTGGTAGGGTACAGACATGACTCCTCAGATACCATTAATTCATTTAAGTACAGGATCACATGAGACATGAAATTTGTCCCATTGTCACTCAGCAGGACCTGTGGGCATCCATGTCAGTATACTACTTGATCTAGGATGAACTTCACAGTACTGGTAGCATCTACTTTTTCCAGGGCCTTTGTCTTGACCCATCTCATCAGATGATCAATTGCAACTATTATGTACTTTACTCCCCTTGTGCTCATTGTCAGCGGTCCCATCACATTAATGGACACCATATGTTAAGCAAATCCAGGGCAAACCAGTTGGTATTCAGTCATATTCTTATGTGGCTTGTGCAACTGGCACTCCGCACATCAAGCCAGATAATCCACGACATCATAGTTGATTAACTCTCAGTAGTACTGGCAAATATGGTCAGTCATTTTTCTCAGGCCTCCATTGTCAGGCAGACGGCAAGTAGAAAATAGACTGGCCTACCAGCCTGAATGCCAAAGCATCCAAGTGGTGGACCAGAATGCCAGAGGCACTGCTGCTGGTATGACGGATATGGAACTGGGAGGGAACTTAAGTCTCAACTTATAAAAACGGAAATTTGGGGGAGGGTGTTTTTATTGAGAAATTTAAGGGAAGAGAATCGACCAACAATTTTCTCAGGGCGATGTGCCCAATTAAATAGTCGTCAATTTTTGGGGGAAAATAAGCCAGGATCAGGTCCTGCAGGTTTGACCTTAGGTGGTGAACTATTCAGGAATGGGCGAGTTAGTTCACTGGGGACTGACATTAGCAAAATTCAGCGACAAGCCAAATTTCAGTCAGTTTGACCTAAGCAGTGAACTATTTGGAGATGGGTGGGTTAGTTCTCTGGGGACTGACATCACTAAGTTTGGTGGCAGGCCAAGTTGCGGTCAGGTTAACCTAAGAGGTGAACTATTTGGGAATAGGCGGGTTAGTTTTCCTAGGGAATGACATTGCTAAGTTTGGCAGCAGGCTGGGTTGCAGTCAGGTCAACCTAAGAGGTGAACTATTTGGGAATAGGAGGGAGGGAAGATTTTTGATCATTGTGTAAACAGAATTTGCAACCGTCAGGCGTTCTGACCAATAACTCGGCCTTCATACTTTTTCAACCATTTGAAATCCGAGTATTTGGCTGATTGCCACTCGAATCAGTTGCAATTAATTCTATTTTGGTGATCTCAGTGCAGATTTTTAATAATTCATTGTGACAGTTCTGACGAGGAGAGTGCAAGTACCAAAAGTGGGATCCAAAGCTGAAGGACCATTTTCCAGCGCTTGTCTACCACGTGAGCAAGATCACCCTGGGTAACAGGGGTATGACCATCCTCTTTGGTATTTTCTTGCTCAGGAACAGAAGGTTGGCCCAATTAACGCTCAGCAGATGTTCCTCAGGACTTACATTACACTTTCCTTTTTCCAAGAGAAGAGCCTCATCACTGGGAAACTGTATGAGAGCCACCTTCTTGTGCGCTTTGGGTGACTTGATCGCCATTACTGATGTAGGTTTTTTTTTGGAAAACGGGGAAGCTTGGGGGGGGAGATGTGGAATATTTTATCCAGGTTCATACAATTTGCGCAATCTTGCGTCTTGCCCCAATTGTTCTTATGAAAGGAATGTCACGATTTCTGGAAAGCCAGGATAACTTCTTCCTCAGCCTCTTTCCCATTTGCGATGATAATCAGTTCCATAGGAATTTCACCTTTGAAGGGTGACAACCGGGAAACTACTGGGCTTTGGAGGACAAACTCATTGTAAGTTGAGATGTCAGACTCTACTGACATGGCAAGGTAACCGCGGCAACTATGGGGTATGGGTTTGGAGTTTTTGAGTGGGGTGGGGCAAGTGCGGGCAGGGATAATCTTCTTTACAACTTGATTCAGTTGGTAAGGGAGGGACCATTGCTGCACCAATATCTGTGAGAAAGGTGGAAATGGTAGAGATTGATGGTTGGTTGATTATGTCAGGCAGACGGCAAGTAGAAAATAGACTGGCCTACCAGCCTGAATGCTGAAGCATCCAAGTGGTAGACCAGAATGCCAGGGGCACTGCTGCTGGTATGACAGATATGGAACTGGGAGGGAACTTAAGTCTCAACTGATAAAAACGGAAATTTGGGGGAGGGTGTTTTTATTGAGAAATTTAAGGGAAGAGAATCAACCAACAATTTTCTCAGGGTGATGCACCCAATTAAATATTCATCAATTTTTGGGAAAATAAGCCGGGATCAGGTTCTGCAGGTTTGACCTAAGTGGTGAACTATTCAGGAATAAGTGGGTTATTTCACTGGGGACCAATATTTGCAAAATTTGGTGATGAGCCAAATTTCAGTCAGTTTGATCTAAGTGGTGAACTATTCAGAGATGGGTGGGTTAGTTCTATGGGGACTGACATCACTAAGTTTGGTGGCAGGCCAAGTTGCGGTCAGGTTAACCTAAGAGGTGAATTATTTGGGAATAGGCGGGTTAGTTTTCCTAGGGACTGACATCACTAAGTTTGGTGGCAGGCCAGGTTGCAGTCAGGTCAACCTAAGAGGTGAACTATTTGGGAATAGGAGGGGAGGAAGATTTAGATCATTGTGTAAGCAGAATTTGCAACCGTTGGGCGTTCCAACTGATAGCTCAGCCTTCATACCTTTTCAACCATTTGAAATCTGAGTATTTAGCTGATTGCCGCTCGAATCAGTTGTGATTAATTCTATTTTGGTGATCTCAGCGCAGATTTTTAATAATTCATTGTGACAGTTCTGCCAAGGAGAGTGCAAGTACCAAAAGTGGGATCTGAAGCTGAAGGACCATTTTCCAGCGCTTGTCTACCATGCAAGCAAGATCGCCCTGGGTAATGGGGGTATGGCCATCCTCTTTGGTATTTTCTTGCTCAGGAACAGAAGGTTGGCCCAATTAATGCCCAGCGGATGTTCCTCGGGACTTACATCTATGCCCAACAACCTTTTGAACAGCTTGAACAATAGCCGCTCATTCTGACAGCTTTAGGAATAGTAATCACTTCCCATTGATTGTCTTGCAAAACTTGTCCATCCATGGTCTCAGTGTTTTCCATTAATTTTGAAGTGAACCTTGGATTTCTCAGGGCTCATTCCAAATTTCTTCATTGACCATTCTCTGGAATAGCTCATCCACCTGCTGATATACCATCTGAACCATTGGTAACTGTGATAAGTCATCCACATGCTGATTGGAAGCCTTCATTCAGTGGACAATCTCATAATTGTAAGCCTGTAACTTCAGTGCCCATTGGGACAGTAATCTTTCTGGTTCTCTTATGTTTGTGAAGCCAATGCAACAAGGAGTGGTCTATCACCACTTTAAAGTTCATTCCATGGATGTACACCAGAAAATGTTTGAAGGAGTAAATGATTGCAAGGCATTCATGCTCAGTTATGGGGTAGTTCCTCTCAGTGGCTTAGTGTGTCCAGCTCAAATATGCCTCCAGATGTTCACCCACAAGTTCATCTACTTGGCTCAATACAGCACCAATTGCCATCAACAAAGCATCAGTTTGTATAATAAATTTATGATCAAAATTAAGATATTTCAAAATTGGAGAATCTATCAAGTACAGGCGTAACTCATTGAAGAAGGACTGTGCTTCTTCATTCCAAACAAATCCTTTCTTTGGATCCTTCAACAGATGGAATAAGGGTTTGGCAATTCTGGAAAAGTCCCTAATAAATCTTATATAGTATCTGATCATTCCAAGGAGCACTTGGATATCTCGGACACTCTTTGGCACAGCCATTCGTTCTATGGCTTCAATCTTCTGGGCTTGCAGCTGCAGTCCTCTAGAGTTGATAACAAATCCCATATATTCCAACTTTTTCATGAAGAAGTGACACTTCCTCAGCTTAATCTTCAGGTTGGCTGCGGACAGTCTCTTGAACACTTCCTCCAAGTGGTGCAAATGGTCAGTAAACGTCCTAATGAACACATTTATATCATCCAAGTACACCAGGACGCATGAAAACTTTAAGTCATTAAGTATTGCGTCCATGGCCCTCTGGAACGTTGCAGGCGCATTGCACAGACCCTGAGGCATCCTCATCAGTTGATATAGCCCCTGCGCGGTGATAATTGCACATTTTTCTTGGTCTTCTTTTGGAAAATCAATTTGTTAATATCCCAATATTAGATACATCACAGAAAAAAACTTTGCTTCTCCCAATCAATCTAACGCATCATTGATTCTTGGTGGTGGATATGAATCCTTCTTTGTAATCTTGTTCAGCTTCTAGTAATTGATTACCACTCAATTAGAGCCATCTTTCTTCTTCACAATAATAATTGGGCTTTCCCAGGGACTTGATAACGGAACTAGAAGCCCATGCTTCACTAGTTTAAAATTTCTTCCTCCACTACCGCTTCATCCACCTTTGACTGTCAAATTGGTCTCATCCTGATTGGCAAATTTTCGCCAGTATCGACCTTGTGGATCACATCTCTCATGCATCCCAAATTATGGTCATCCTGGGTTAATAGTTCCCAATACTTTTTAAACAATTTGAGCACCTCCTCCTGATGTCTTTCCATCAGATCAGCTAGTTGCTCTCAATAAATCATTAGATTGATACTCTAAGTTACCCCAGCTGGTAATCCCATTTCATTGAGGGTTCCAAAATCTTGAAATTTTCTCAGTTCAGCCATCAGTATTAGGTATACAAATGCAACAATCTGATTCTTCTCAATTTTCTTCAGTTTTTCACTTAAATTCACCACGAGAACTTAAATTTTTCCGTGGTCTGGCATTATTATTCCAGGAGCCACCCAAGACTCTACTCTGGACTTCTTTGTCAGGGGCTTCCAACCTCCTCATACAGCTGCTCCAGTGTCTCTAATGTCAACCCCATGTCAACTATTATTTGTGATCCTAACAGTATGGTTTTTGAATTCTTGATCCTCAGTGGAATTCCCCGTTTTCTAGGATTTCCATCAGCATCTCTCATTGCTTCTGGCCAAATAGTTGGTATCAAATCGGGATAATGCCATCATTGTATATCAAGTTTATGAAGTTATTTCTCTTACTTAGTGGAGCTTCCCTATCCTTCTGATAGACTAATGGTAACGTCTGACCCAATATGGTCAACATACTATCTTCAAAGTTAAATTTAACTCCGTACTTTCATAGAAATTCTGTCCTGAGCAGAATGTTATAGTTTTAGTTGGCCAAAACTATTACTGGAGCAGACACCACCAAGGATCTGAATTAAAGTGGTAGAGCATTGTACGCTCTACTTGAGGTGGTGGTATTCAGCCCAGCTGTCCTGTACTCCTTCTTGTGTTCCAAGACTGGTGAGATCTTAATCCTTTTCACCAACTTGGTCAAGAAAATATTAATGGGTGCTCCGCTGTCAACAATAGCCCTCACCCTAAATTGATTCACTAGTATATCTATATATGTACACTCAGAGTATTGTAAGATAGTATTTAATGAGTGTATAGTGGCATTATTAGCCAAATTGAGGGTGTGATTTATTTATGCTGATAAATAAGGGAATGATTTCTTGATCGCGATGAAGGGGATTTATATGTTTGCCTCATCTAATTGAACTTTGGTCAATTCTTTGGGATTATATGCAGATCAAATCTTATCTGCTAGTTGTCAGGCATACAGCTGAGCAATGTCTTTAATTATCTTGGGGTTAATCCCATTCATCCCAAATCTTGTTACCACATTCATGTACAAATTGAATACTTATTAAGCTGATCCTGCATGTCTTCATTTATGAACAGATCACTGATGTCAATTTCATCATTCATAATATTAGGAGGAACAGGCTTCTCCACAGCTCTAAACTGTTCTACATCTAAACTGTGGGCTCTTTTCCTGATTCCTTTGCATGTGTAGACTCTTTCACTTGGGCCACGTTAATTTGATCTTTGGATTTCTTGCAGTGCACAGCAAAATTTCCCTTTCCTCCGCACTGGTAACAGACTTTCTCCTTCTTATTAATCAGTTTGAAGTCTTTGGGCTTATTCCCCAGCATGGTTCAATTATCCATCTCCTTAGCGCCCGCGTTCCCCTTTGATAGATTTAAATTTCATACTGGGTTCAATTTGAAACTTCTATTTGGGGCATTGAAGGTAGCTCCCAAGATTTTTAAAATTGTCCACCATCTGAGAGGTGGTAGTTTCTGTTGAAAACATGGAAGGCATCATTTGGTGCAAATCACATTAGGGATGAAGGGCCACTTGCAGTGCAATCTGGGCATCAAAGTCATCCAGCACTTTTGCTCCAAACAGGATTTGCAATTACTGGTAGAAACAATCGGCAAAGCTTGCTAAGGATTCATCTTTATAGAATTGAATGCCCATAAACTCTTGTTTGCGCTTTAACATGTGCATTGGGCTTCTGAATTCCTTCATAATGGCCACTTTGGCCTCTCTTTATGACCAGCTGTCCCCTTCTAGATGGGGCAACACTAAGTTTTGACAATTGGTATCTAGGCAATTCATCACCTTTAATGCCTTCTGACATCGCCGTATTCATGCATTGTCATATCAAACAATCAGAAAAACGTAGGAGCATTATCCTGATGGAAAGTCAGCAACTTTGGTGTTGCTTTGAATTCCTCATAGATTTCTCTAGCCACCTCTCCTGGTTTGGCTACTCAGCTCACTTGGGAAGTAACTTTGGGCGTTATCTCTGAGATAGTGGCAATAGTGGGTGGCATGTTTCTTAAGGTAGTCATCTTTCCAATTGGCGTATGGGAAGTTCTTTCTTCAGCGTCAGTTGCAGCATATGGCTCACATTTGCATTTGTGAGTCTTCAACTCCTTGACCTGTTTAATCAGCCGCTCAATAACTTCATTGAATACTCTTAAATGAATGCAATATGCATCATGCTCCATTTTTAGAAATGAGACTTTCAAACTAAATCCCCTTCTTTCTTCTTCAATGACATTACTTTTCCAAGTAACTCATTTCCAAAATTCGTGACATTATTAACTCCTTCCTCCAAATTGGTGACCCTTCTCCATGGCTGCAAATTCTCAATGATCCGATAAGTTCAGGGCGTTCTGGTTAATAGTTGCCAACTCCATTCATAGTTTTCTTATTTCATCTTTATATGACATCTCGTTCTAATATCTTCTACACAACTACACCCCTGTAGTGAACACCAATTGTTAAAATTTATAGGGTTTCTGATTATTCTCAGCTAATAACCCCTATAAATAAATTAACTGCACAGGGTTGGTAGTTGTTGTGCAATTCTCCACGTTGTTTGATAGTGAAGTATAATCGTTGATAATAGTATGCAACTATTATCCATAATCGAATTGAAGTACTAGATTTTGGTTCAACGCTTGCCAGTATTTCCTCTCAAAATACTCATGATTTCCTGAATAGGGATTTGTTTCCTGGTACTTCCTAACTTGATCTACGATCATATCCCTGTTTATGATTTCTCTCTATGACACACAGTTAGCAGCAATCCCCAATTTAGTTCAGCTTCTTCTCTGGATCCCCACTCAGATCATTACACTTTATCCTAAAGAGTCTACCAATTAGAGCAAACAGCAATAATTTCCTTGAGAAAGAATGGAGCTCAAACTGGATTCTACTAAAGTATACTAAGATAATACTATGTTAATTACTTCTTTTTTTATAAAGTGAATTTTTTAGGGAATTTATAGTGGGGACTTTGGCGCCCAACCCTCAGTTGGCACCTCCTCAATGAAACGGCAGCCATTGCCATTGAATCACCCATCCTTATCTCATCAGCGATGGTCTTGCCCATCCTGGCTAGGATTCCGTCATTGGGCATCCTTGTGACCTAAAATGGAAAGAGTCATAATTGTGTCCCTAACGCTTTCCTCTCTATCCAAGCAAATCAATCATATTTAGCAAGCGACCTGCTTAGGTAATGAGACTTGTTACCCATTAAGGCAGGTTGTGAACCAACTGATCAATTCACTAGTTGCAAATGGCATCACTCTCCTCGCAACTTGAACCCTAAATTCCAATTAGTTAGTGATGAAACCTAACCAATCTCAATTGGTACACCTGATAGTTAATCAACCATCAGATGCCCCTATTTTGTCAGCAACTCTGCCTGATGAGATCTTAAGCATTTGTCCAAATCTATCCCAATAAATCTAACCTAGGCAAATAACCTAAAATCACTCAAATATTATTACCCCAAATCAGGTCAACCAATATCCAATTAACTTCACATTAGGTAATTATTCCCTAGCAATCCCTGGTAATCTCATCAGCTGCTAATATGAGAAAAAACCAACAGATGGGTTATAGGGGGCTGAGAAGAGTTGTTTTGCTCCCATGGAGGTGGAGAGGAGTTTTACCACTCAAAAGTAAAATTTTTCCCATTATCCCAAAGGAGGACCTGGGGAAACCATGTCATTTAAAGATATATTGATGTAGGAAGGTGGCAGTGGCCTTAGCAGTCTGAGCGGGGAGAGCAACAGCTTCAACCCCAATTGGTGAAATGATCATTTCCAACCAAGATGTAACGATTACTGCCAGTGGTCTGAGGTAGAGGACCTACAACATCCAAACTTATGGTGTGAAAAAGTTGTTGAGGCGTTATAGTTGATATTGATATTAGTTCTTGAAACTGAATTGTTTTTTATAGGTGAGACAAGCATCCAAAACTTCAGTTATGGTTTCCATAATGAAATCCCAGTAGTACCGTTCTTTTACCCACTCATAACTTTTGCATACTCCGCCATGCCCTATGATAGTGTGAGCCGCTAAGATGACAGGTATTTTCTCTGACGGCCAGAAATAGGGCAACCAATTTACTCCTACTTTTGTTATATAACATCCCACTCTCCACCTTTGTGTTGTGGGAGTGACGTTCTAGCATCTTTTATTACTGGTCCATCTTCATCAGCTCATGCATCATGGGTCATTAGGAGGTCATGAACCCTTTCTGCTTCACTATTATCAAGGTTTAAGGAAAAGCAGCCGCATCAACCCATCAATGTTCACATGGCACATCCAAGCTTGATGCATAATGATCATATTGTAGTGTTGGAGCTTAAGAGCCCAGTGAGCCAACCGCCCAGTGGGATTATTCATACTCTGCAATCACTTCAAGGAGGCGTGGTTAGTAATTACTTTGAAGGATGTCCCATATAGAAAAGGGCAGTAGTATTTGAAAGTGAAAAGGACATCCAGGCACTCCTTTTCAGTGATGCTGTAGTTGCTCTCAGATTTTGAAAGCATTTTGATAAAGTAGGATACAGTATGATCAACCCCACTTTCATCCAACCGAGCCAAGATAGCTCCAACGGCATAGTTAGAGGCATCCATGAATAACATGAAAGGCTTGTCATAGTCAGGGTGATGGAGGATGAGCCTCCATTGCAGCCACTTCTTCAGGGTCTTAAAAGCGGCTTTTTGTTCCGCACCTCAATGGAATGGAGCGTTCTTATCCATGAGACATATGATGGGTTCACTGATCTGGGCAAATTTTGGGATAAAATGATGGTAATACCCCATCATGCCCAAAAATACTGGATGTCACATAAGGTTTTTGGCGTAGACATCTTGGATATTGCTTCAACTTTATTCTTTAAATTTTATCCCATCTTATGAGATGGCGTTAGTGAGGAAGTCCAACTTCTTTTGGAAGAACGTACATTTATAGGTATTTAACTTTATGTTGGATGCCTGCAAGTGTTGAAACACCTCCTTTAAATGAGTGAAATTCTCGTTGAACGTCTTGGAAAAAACTGTGATGTCATTGAGGTAGACAATCACACAGCTCAGCTTGAGATCCTGGATAATGTGATCCATTGCCCATTGAAAAGTAGCAGGTGCATTACATAACTCTGAGGTAGCTAAGTGGCTTTGAGCTAACCCTCACTGCAGATAAGGGAGCACTTCTCCTGATCATGTAGAGAAAGGTCCATCTGCCAATACTCGCTAGCCAAGTCCATGGCGAAGAAGTATTTAGACCCATAGAGTTAGGCCAGAGCATCATCAAAGCGGGGGATAGGGTAGCTGTCCTTCTTGGTGAGGTTATCCAGCTTACGGTAGTCCATCACTACCCAATGACCTCCATTTTTATTTTTTATGAATAGGAGTGGGGATAACCAAGGGCTTTAGGAAGGCACCAACAAACCAGAGTCCAGAAGCTGTTTAAGCTCCGTCTGCATCTGCAGCTCTTCTAATTTGGATTTGTGGTAGGGCTTGGAGCGGAAGGGACAAGCATCCCCAATGTCAATGGTATGAGTCCAACCCTTCATGTGCCCATAGTCAGTGTCAGAGGTAGAGAAGATGTTGCTGTGAGCCAAAAGCAGGGTGTGGACTTTATACAGCTCAGATTGGGTTAGTTCATAGGTGATTTGAACAGAATGTAACGTACATAAGGACTGGTTGGTGGGTAAGCCCTAACCGCCATAGATCCAATACAGTTAACTTGTTTTATTTTCTCAAGGGAATTGCAGCATGATTCTTCCAATCTCCTGATGCTTTTTTACAACCATATCCTTCTTGGTGAGATTCCCTAACAAAAGGTTGATAGGTCATTGATAGGCAGGGTCCAATACGCTTGGCAAAACTATGGGCTCTAAAGGACTAACTCTGTCAATGTTGGTTAAGTTCATTAAGAAATTGTGGGGGATTTGTAAGGTAATCTTAGTGTCAACTACCCGTTGTTCACCCACCTTGATTACTTCCTCTTCAGAGGCATAGAAAGGTATACCCTCGAGGGCATCCACTGATTGAGGCAACATTTTTATGTGCCATCCTGATGTGGTATAATGTAAAGATAAGGCGGAAGAGGGGAACTCAACGGTGCAAGAATAATCTTTCTTGTTAAGCTCATCATTTTTCAGAATCAGAGGAACTTTGTAGTTATTCAGGGAGAGATAGACCTGCTTCAAGCTAATAACCCCTTCATATTTGAGCATAAACTGGGCACCAATGAGTAGATCATAGGTATTTTCGGCCAAGGTCACCTCAGGAGCTTACAAGAGGAGTTTCCTAAAACGAATGTGTATAGAAGAATAGGCTCCAATGGCGCGAGTGTTGTTTGGCCCTGCAGTGCCAAACTCTTGTATATAGTCTAGGTCAGGGGCCAAATTATTCTTTTCATAAGCTTTGATGATACAACATTCACAGGGGATCCAGTGTCAAGGATGGCAATGATTTTTACTCCGTTGACAACAAACTACACTTTTGTTAAAGTCTCACCCAAGTTGGGGGAGAGCGAGGACTCCTTCAGTTGAAGTGTAGAAGCAAGGCATTTAGAAGTTTCAGGGAATTTTTTCTGGATAGACTGCAGGGTATACACATCTGAGTAGGTCGGATAATTATGGCAATGAGCTGTTCAGCGCCACTGGCGGTATCAGTAACCTCCAGACCTCTCAGCACCTGATAAAGTATGTTTTGCGGGGTATCCTAGCCACATCCACTCTTTCTGGGTTCAACCAGTCATGTAGCCCCACTTCACCTGGGGCTCCTAGGACATTGTGACCGGAATCTTCACAACCCCCTTCAGATTCGTCGTCAGAGGGATTCTCAATGCATGTCAAGGACCCCTTTGGTTGGGAGGTAAGGTCAGAGCTTCCCTTGTGGCAGGGGAGGTCCTGGGGTCACTCAGTTACTTGAATAACTTTTTGTGGAGACGCTGTGATGGATACAGATCTACATTTAACCTTTGGTGCAGGGGGTTTTGGCTGCCCCATGGCTGCAGGTTTTGAGCTAGCTATGGTAGGAGTAGATGTTGAGGAAAATAGCATTGTGAAAGGGGAGGCCTCAACTATGCCAGCTTTGGGTCAATTATCAGCTGTGTGCTTTTGTGAAACAGGTGGTTTAACGTTTGTAACCTGGTCATCTAACCCATTGTTAGTGGGGGCGATTGGCACTCTAGAAAGGGTTTAGGCTGAAGAGCAGGCTTTGAAACCACTTGGGACTGCTTCTCTGAAGAAAATGGTGGGCAAGGCAAAGGGACGACTGCTTTCACCAATTGAGCTTTTTTGAGCTGAAGATGAAGAGGAACACTTCCCCGTCACAGCCATTACCATATGCTTATCTTTATGAGAAGAAGAAGCAGTTTGGTGGCAACTCTATAGGAGAAGGTTTCCAGAAGGAAGCAGCAATAGTAGGGGCTAACCTATTTGGCATAGTTGTTTGGCTCAGAGACCCTTGCATAGGGTCAAATGCATAAAGCTCGCCCACCTCTAGTAAGGCTTCCTTGATATCTCATACACTTTTAAAGATTTCTTTACAGAATAGAGATACATTACCAAGGAGGGATAATATGCCAAGCCAGCCAAGATAGCCGCAATAGCATCATCTAGGGGTATCATTTTAGCAAGCAATAAGGGTTGAGCTTTATTGTAAAAGCGTTCAGAAAAAGAAGCGATGGATTTGCCCTGTTGTAGGCTAAGGCACATAAAGGCCTATTTTTACCTGTTCAAACTTTGTAGGGAGCTGAATTTCTCAGTGAGTGCTTGCTTCACCTTCGCCCATGTGCTGAGGATGGCATGTGTGAAACCATTATCTCTTGAGTGCCATGACTCAAGCAGGGAAGGAGGCATTTTATTTTAAGGTAATCCGTTGCCCCTTTTATAGCAACTTCATACATAAAGAGGAAAGAAGAAACACTTACTTCGCTTGGGTAAACTTTTCCCTAAAAGGGTTTTTTATAACATGGCATTGAGATGAGTGATTGAGCCTTAATGAGGCGAGACAAAGCACTGGCTAGTTGGTTCTCTAATGCTGCTAACCTTGGTTCATAAATAGTTGTCATTTTTTAAACAGAATTTTGGAGTTATACAGGGTCCCCTGTAGTGAGCACCACTTGGTGGATTTTAGGGTTTTTAATCTCGCTGATGCATTTTAGGCCTAAAATTCAACAAATAGGTAATGAAACCACTGATAAAAATAAAGAAAAATTAACCCTTAAAAGTATAAAATTTTGGTTTTTTATTTTATTTAACCAAGGCAAGCCAACCAGGGGATGGGCAGTACCAATGTGTGTGTAGATAGGGGGGTAGTGAAACATAGC
This sequence comes from Massospora cicadina, assembly GCA_022478985.1. Taxonomy (NCBI): domain Eukaryota; kingdom Fungi; phylum Entomophthoromycota; class Entomophthoromycetes; order Entomophthorales; family Entomophthoraceae; genus Massospora; species Massospora cicadina. Next base: position 26,005 of record JAKSZP010014729.1, read on the forward strand.
AAGGATTAAAAAGGATTAGGCACTCTGAGGTATATGGGTTACCCCTATTGCCAGCTGGTACCGCCAGGTATGGGGGTTGGTGCACTACTCTGAGGGGGTTTCCCCTGTTATGGAGCAGGTGTGGAGGAAGGGGTCTGTGTGGAGAAATTAGACTGGGAACCATGACTCTACGAGCCTTTGTTGCCTCAGCTTCATGTGTCCAAATAGCCAGGCTTGGAAGTGTTCCAGAAAATGAACGTAAAATCTGCTGATTACCTCACGGCTGGTTGGTACAGCTCCCTTGAAAGCATCCAAAGCTATGGTGTGGATTGTCCACATTGCGATGGATACCATAAGGGAGTGGAGGGTAGGTGGTATTGGGGATTTGAGCTGGAGTGCAAGGAGGCTCCTGGAGATAGATAATTACTGATCATTATGGATCCTTAGCAGGCGTGCAACTTCCCGCCATATGGCTCTGGATGGGAGGCATGCTTCTAGGCGGTGGTGTAGGGAGCCCTCCCCTCCACATACTGTGCAGATTGCATGGAGGTAATTGGTGCAGTCCACTGTTCCATAGGTTCTTCTCAGGCAACGCCAGGTGTTATCTCTTACCCTTGGCTGGAGGAGTGGATGGTGCGTTAGCCTCCATATTGCCTTCTGTGTAGCTAGGTCATAGGGGATGTCCAAAGCATCTAGGTAGTCAATTCTGGCAATGGCTGGGGTCGTAGCAAGTATGTCTTTCTGAGGGGTGGTCTTCTGATTTTCTTAGTATGAAGTGGGCTCTGGGTCATCCCTTTCCCTTCTCAGTGCCAGTGATAGCAATAGTCCATCCCATGTACCAGATGGTGCGGAGGAGGCGTTTAAAGTGAAGGGGGGTTCCATGTGGGCCCGCTGCATTAGGGCAGTTAGTAAGGTATGTGAGTAGATTGGATGGGTTGTGTGGGTTAGGTATTTTGAGCGCCTGTGAGAAGTTGGCCCTTGCTGCTCTAGACCAGTGTTGTTGTGGGAGGTCTGAGGCTAGCACTTCCTCTATCCAGGTGCCCAGTATATGGTTGGCATGGCCCTTGAAGTCTATTAAGCCCATGCCTCCACTGGAGCGTGGTTCAAATAGCGTTTCCACCCGTACAGGTGGTCAGGATCCAGGCCACAGCCAGCCCTGGATAAGCGCGTGGATTGAGGATATGAAACTGGGTGAAAAGGGGATTGCATGTGTGGGGAACCACAGCATTGGGAGGATGAGTGAGTTGACAACTGCTACTTGCCCCGTTAGCCCTGAGGATCTTCCCTTGATTGAGGCGATGTGGTTGGATACCCGCTGTAGTAGATTGTTCTAAATTGTCTCATTAGCATACCCCCCTGTTTCCAGCCATATCCCAAGGTGGCGGACAGGGTTGGTTGTGGGGGTGATGCAAAGGGTAGGATGAGTGAATTTTTCCATCTTGGGGGGCTGTGGGGTTTTGTTGTTGTGGCCCAATTATTGATGTGTTTGCCTAGGAGGATTATTTCTGTTTTCCGTTTGTTGAGCAATGCATTACTCACAATGGAGTATTACTCTAGGGTGTGTTCCAGTTGTCAGGCATCATTATTGTTAGCTATACCTGTCACACAGTCATCTGCAAAGGCTAGTATCTTGACTGGGGGCTGGCCTTGTGCAGTTATGCCCATGAGGCATGAGTTGGCAACGTGGAGGAGTGGATCAAAGCTGAAGTTGTAGAGTAGTGGGCTGAGGGGGTCCCCTTGTTTGAGCCCTCTGCGTGGTGTGAATCTTGTTGGTTAGAAAGCCAGGGCCACACACAGCCATAGATGCGGACTCTGTGTGGAGCATCGCCCAGTTTATGAGCCTGGGTGGGAGTTTGAAGGCGCTTAGGCATTCCTTCAGGTATGGCCAGCTAACGCGGTCATATGCCTTCTCCTGGTCTAGGAATACCAGGGCGCCAGATGCTTTGGACTGGCATATATTGGTGATGGAGTGTATATTGGTCCAGATTGAGCGCCATGGTGTGAACCCAAACTGATTGAATGATAGGGATTTGGAGGCTAATGTGCCTAATCTGGTTGCTAAAATTTTTGTAAGTAGTTTTGTGTCAGTGTTTGAGAGTGCAATTGGGCGCCAGTTGGCCAGGTCCAGTTTGTCGCCCTTTTTAAACAGGGTTATGATATAGAAGTCCTGGCCTCCAGGAAGGAGGCGTGTCTCCAGCAGGCACTGGTTCATTGATGCTAAGAGGAGGGGGAGATTTGTTTAGAATATTTTTTGTAAAATTTGTAGGGCATCCCATCAGGGCCTGGGCATTTCCTATATGGTGCACTGTGGACTGTGGCCCAGAGCTCCTCCTGCGTTGTCAGGTTCAGGAGGCTATAGTCTGGAGGTGCACTCTGTATTCTGGTGGTGTGTATAATTGTTTTTTATTTTTGGGGGTCAGATGGGTGTCACGATAAAGTTTGGTGTAATAGAGGTGTATTTCCGCCTTGACCTTTGCTGGGTCAGTTGCCACAGTGCTATAAGCTTTACAGACCTGTGCACATGCAGGCAGGTTGCCTTGGGATTAGTCTTTGTGGAAGAAATATGCTGAACAGGTTTTGACTTCTTTTAAGTACTTACCTTTTCTTGATACTTTGATTCTGTGCTGATGTTCATAGATGAGGGCGTTTAGTCAGGAAGAGATTTCCGCCCATTTGGCCCCCATTTGGGGCTGTAGCTGGACTTTGGGTGTTGTGTTCGAGGTGGACCAGTTCCACCAAGGTGCGCCTGATTGTGGCTGTGTCCATGGTGTACTTACGCGAGGCAAGATGGTGAGTTTTGTTTATTAGTTTGGTTTTAGATTTTGCCCAAGTTGCAATGGGATCTGATACAAATGGGGTTGAAAATTCTGGGTTCGTGGCTTTGTGCTTGACCCAGTCAGAAATTTCAGGTAATTTCATGTTCTCCAGATATAGCTTCCTCCAGGGTGACGTCATGTGTAAGTTCAGGTTGGCGTGAGCTGCACCAAAATGAGTTAGTGGTCAGGAAAAATTGTTCTTTTTTGTTGCAAAGTTAGAGATGGATGAGTGGTGGGTTTTTGTTTGAGGATGTAGTTGATGTGGCTCATTGAGATGAGCGTTCCATCGCATATGCTGGGGCAGATCATGTGGGGGAGGAGTGGAGATCTGGGGGAGGGTGTCATACAAGCCAAGGGATGCTTTCATTGCGCAGAACTTGATGTGTCCCAGTGGGTATCCCCTAGGGATGGGCCATTAGTCCGTGGTGGGGTTGTCCCAGCAGTTAAAATTCCCAGCAGGATGGTTTCTAGTGGGAGGTTGAGCATTGGGATGGCTTCAAGGAATTGTTTCCTCTTGGCTGTGGTGCATGATGCATAGATACAAGCTATCAAAATTGTGGCCTCTTGGTTTGCAATCATTGTGGCCAGGATGAAGACGTGAAGATATGAAGAGGAGTCAGCAATTTTCAATTTTTTGTTATTTCAGATGACCACCCCACAGTGGGACGTCCATGCCAGCTGGGATGGTGAGACCCTGGCTGACCAGGATCCCTATTCCCCCTGTAGACAGTGGGTTTCCTATATGGTCAAGATGTCTACAGGGGGTTTTTGCAGGAAGTCCAGCTTTTTGGCTTGGGATGCTTGAGCCCTGGCTCCTGCAATGTTTAGCATCCTTGTTGGACATTTACCTTCTTGGATCAAAAATAAGAATGTTTTAGGTCAAGTTCTGCTGAAAAAGGGAAATTTCAGCCATTTGCAATTCCCCAATGCTGATACGAGCAATTCCAGTGAAAATGTTGATGAGAATGGCCAAAAGTCCCTGGCCAATTCTCAGTGGAACCCCGTAAATTGGGGTTACATAAGTTTAAAACCTGCATGGGCACTTTTAGTAAAATCTAATGATCAGATTTTGCCAATTGCACAATGGACTTTGGGGAAACCAGAGGAAGGTACTCCCCCACCCAGCACCAAATCCTTCACTACACCTGCACGGGGGCCACCCCCTTTTATAGGCGTGGCAGCAGGCCCCCAGGATGAGAAAAAATTCTTGAGCAGTGATTGGTTGGGGTACATCAAAACCCTGCCACATGGGTATATTTTTCCCCAAAACCTCAAAGTCCATTTCCCAAAAAACAACCTAACTTTCCTCCATGATCTGATAGGATCAACACCTATATTACCTAAATTGAAAAGCTCTGAAGCTATTCCAAACCTATCCCCAAATCCCTCCAACCTCCAAAAATAGTATAAATATTAATCGTTGAAAGTTAGAAGGGGATCACTTCTCTTTTTACCCCCGCGCTCTTATTAAAAATTTATAAAAACCTCATTTATATAGTTCTTTATTTTTATTTTAATTAAATCCTTTGTGGGATCCAGCGGCGTAGCACCAAGTGAGCATAAAGAAGCTGAATTCCTACAATCCCAATTGACACTGAGGTGCCCGCAGCACCTCAGGAGCAGTTGGGGGGCCTTTTGACCCTAGCCCACTGCTCATTGCCTTGAACTTGCTCCATGTGATTGGGCCAGCCCACTCTGAGTCGTTGTCCAGTTCCTTACCTTCTGTTGATTTCATGCAGGTCTTGTTGGTTTTAGGGTTTGTATTAGGGTTTTCCACTCGTGGTTTTTTGTGATTTGGAGTGGTGCACTGATTGGACTTTGTGGTTTTGGGGTTTGATTTGAAGAATTGGGTCCTGCTGTTTAACCCATAGTGAAGCTGAATTGTTCTGGTAAGTTCATTTAATTGAGATCACATGGTGATTCAGTCAGATTGTTAAGAAAATTACTAGCTTGGGCTTTATGCTCTAATCGTTTGGCTCAATTAATTTCCAACATGGCTTCTTCAGCTTGGGAATTTTGTTCTGATTGGCTGGCTTGGCTGGTTTTCTCTATATCCTCCTGGATTTGGTCCAGGCCAATGGAGGAGGTCACGAGTGATGCAGCCTTGGCTGCTGCCCACTTGTGGCCTTCTGTACCTGTTTGCGTAGTTTGGGTGATACTGGGTCTATGAGGATGTAGTGTCCATCCTCTTTAAAGAGGAAAGCGTGGTTGGCATCAATTATTTTTCTGGAGGTCTCTTCATCTTCATCCAGGGCGTTGTCATAGAAGTCTGACGACAAGATGCCCTCCTTTATGAGGCATGCATGTTCCTTGTGAATGCTGTGTAATGGTTGCAGATGGGCGGTGCACATTCTGGTGTGACGCAGAATGGCTTTGACACTCCCCTCATCTGGGAGGTGAAGCACCATGGTGCACGGGATTTTTGTTAGGTCTGCAGCCACATCAAGGACTAGGTTTATCACAGTGATCACCTTTCCTGTGCACAGGTTTGGCATCAGGTGGAATCACTGTAGTTCTAGCTGTTTTATTTCTTTGTAGCTTTGAAGGACAATTTGGAGCTCCTCATCGATTAATTTACAGGGAAGGTTGGTGGGGAGCAAGTCAAATGAGATGAACAAAGTATTTGTTTTGTTTCATCTGGTGTGCGCAGTGCACACAATTTGTTTGCCCTCAGGGTTGGGAAATCTTGATATAGACTTTTGCTGCGGCATCTGAATCTTCTTTGGTTTAAAACTCATATTAATTTCAGCCATGTTGGATGGTATGGGTGGTAATGTAAACTGCATGGGTTAAAAAGGAGGCTTGTGCCTCACCCACCTTATCCCACAGAGTTGGGGACTTTACCTCTAAGAAAAGTCGGAGCCCATGTTCCACTTTTGATAGGGGTTGTGCATATTGTATTTCCATGTATTGGTTTTGTTTTGTGGCAAACTCAACAAACCTGGGCAGTGTTTGGGTTTGTGGCTTTTTGCTGCATTGGCTCCCAGTCCCTCTCCAGGGCATTTTTTGCCCTTTGGTGCACCATTTTGGCCATTGACAGATATGGCTTTCGCCTAGTTTAGTTGGTATATGTTGAATTCGCCCATCTCACCTGTGTGATTATCATAAAATTTCAGTTTGAATCAAAATGTAGTAACTGATGTTATCATTATGGGAAAGAAAAGCAAAATTGTGATTTTTTAATAATTTAGTTTCCACAAGTAAAAGAAATGAACCCCCTTATTAAGTCAATAATGGATATATAAGGTGTTGAGGATTAAAGTTTGGATTGCTTAGTAAATTTGAATTAGGAAATATTGAGATTCAACCTATTAGATTAGTTGAGACTTGTCTCACATTTATGGAATAGTCAATTGTTGATAGGTAGTATCAATCCATGAGGTAAGGTTTTGATGTATCTTACCCAATTAGATGATGGGAAAATATTTTCACCAGGCGAAGCCCCTCCAATCCTATAAGGGGGCTGGTATCCGCGGTGTTGGTGGTATTAGCTTGTAGTATGAAGGGGAGAGACCTCAGAAGGAATTCCAGATTTGGCTGACAATTCAGAGTAATATGATTGACAAAACTCATTTTGCTTGCCTGATTCTTATTAGAAAATGTTACCCCAACATGAGGTGTTCCACCAGGAATTGACCAGGGTCTTTTGGCCGATTTTTTTATCACTTACCTTGGAACCACTCTTTTATAAACATTGAACTGTTAATTGTCCAACAGCATTTATAACCAGCTATTGATTTGAATTTCATTTAACACACTCCCTGTTATGAGTAAAAACTTATGATTGTGACACCTGCTAAATGTACTAGAGCGCTCTGTATAATCCTAAATATTAAGTAGCATAATGCTTTTAAAGAAATAAAGTCAAGCTTGTATATTATGTATTCATTATAAAGTGATAAAATATGCATCAAGCTGATTATAAAACCTTGTCTATAAAACTATCCATACAAGTAGGTAATTCTTCCATCTAGTCTATGATATGATGAGTATAGTACTATGATTAGCTGGACTAGACAACATAAAATAATTTATTTTTACTTTTTAACTAAATTTTTAACTTTCTGTTGAAGTTTTATTCAAAGGTGGATTTAAACTCCTTTGAATCTACTTTTATATAGTGTATATATAGCTATAATTAAATTATTTTATAAAAATTTACCATTTTTGTTTAAGTAGGTTTATAATTTCTTTGTAAAAGTTTTAACACTTGCACATAATTATAGCCCCTAAAATAAATTAAGAGTTTTGCCTGTGCTATACTTAACTACTATCATTGTTCATATTTATAAAGATTATTGGTAAGGTTTTATGGCCCATAAAAGTGGGTAATTTTATACACTAAATAGGTGTAGAACTTTTGTAAGAAGTCCTTAGACTATAATACAACATAAACTAAGTCCCAATTATGGTGATATTTTTTCTACACGTAAACCCTCTTAGTAAATTTAGGCTGCTTGTCTTCATAATGCTATTTAAATTTAAATTTATTGCAGGGAAGGCTGACCATGGGATGGACTCTTCCAAATATGACTCAGACGAGACAAAACTCAGTACCAGGTGAGGCACCCCAGAGAAGCGATGCTATCTCTTGTTGCCAGCGGGAACGCCACTTATGGGAAGGGGAGGGAACGTGTAGGGGGCGTAGCCACTATTGAGCACGTGTGGAGGAAGGGGTCTGATTTGATAAACCAGACTGGGAACCAGGAGGAGACCAGCTGCCGGCGACGTGGTGGGAGATATCCAAACATCCACGCTTGAAAGTGATCCACCAAATGAGACCAGAATCTGTGGACAGCTTCAGGGAGGGTGGGGACGGATCCAGCGATGGCATCCAAGACAATCGTGTGGATAGTCCACATGGCGATTGCAACCACCAGAGCATGAAGGGAGGGTGGGAGGGGGAGGCCATTGATGAAGCAAACATATCTCTTGACAGACTGAAGGGATGTGTTTGATCCTGGCCTAGCAGACGTTGGACTTCGCGCCATATTACTTTAGAGGTGGGGCACTTCTCCAGGCGGTGAAACAGCGTTCCATACTGGCCACACACGACACAGGATGAGTGTAAAGCATTAGAGCGCTCAGCTGTACGATACACCCGCCTCAGGCAGCGCCATATGGGAACGGACTTGAGGCTGCAACAGAGGATGGTGTGCATATTTCCAGATAGTCTTTTGGGTCTCAGTGGAATAAGGGATGTCCATCATGTCCAGGTAGTCCACCCTGGATAGGACTTAGTCGTGTGGGGATCACGCCATCATGGATGGGTAGCCCCTGTACCTCTTGTGTGAACTGAGGAGAGGGGAGGCCTCTTTGGGTTGTATGTCCACTAATACAAATTCTCCACTCTGCGCTTCGCATGGAGAGTAGGATTCGTTTGTAGTGGGTTTTGGTCCCGTGAGGACCTGTGCTGATGTGTGTGATGCGAGGTATTTCATCAGGGAGTGGGGGTTTGATGGATTGTTGAGGCCCAAGGCTCAGGAGAAGTTGGAGCAGGCCGCGCGGGACCAGTGTTGGGATGGGAGTGTAGGAGCAGTGACGGCCGCAATCCAGGTGCCTAGGATCTTGGCGGCATGGGCTTTGAAGTCAAGTAGGCCCATGCCACCATGATGATGAGGGCCAAACATGACCTCTAGCCGTACTGGTGGAGGGCGGCCTGACCAAGCCAACCTTGTAGCAAAGCATACAGGGATTTGAAGAAGCTTAGGGGAGAAGGGGATGACGTGGGCTCCAAACCAGACTTTGGATAGGAGCATAGAGTTGGCAAGAACAACCCTGCCAGTGAGGGTAGTAGGGTGGGCTCTGAGAGAGGTGATTCGCTTCGTCACGTTGTCCAGTATATGGCCCTCCATTACTGCTGACGCGTATCCTCCTGCCTCCAACCACACGCCCAGATGGCGTACCGGTCCTATGGTAGGTCGCGGCACAAAGGGAGCACCAGTGGAGCGGTGTGTTTTGAGTTAGTAAGGCGTGGACTTGGGCGAGCAGCTGGGCTGGGTTGGGAACTACTTGCTGGGGCCCAGCAGTTCTGAAACTGACCAAGGAGGATGATTTCAGTTTTGGAGGCGTTTAGTGCCGCGTTGCTTACCCGGGAATATTCCTGGATGAGGGCTTCAAGCGCGCGTGCATCTTTATTATTAGACACCCCCACCACGCAATCATCTGAAAATGCCATCATCTTGACTGGGGTTTGGCCTGGCACATGGACCCCAGTGAGTTGGGCATTCACATTTCGCAGTAGTGGGTCAAGGCTGAAGTTGTATAAGAGTGGGCTCAGGGGGTCCCCTTGTCGCAGGCCCCTTTGAGGATGGACTACATCCATTAGGAAACCTGGGCCGCGCACAGCCATTGTTGCAGATTCTGTGAGCAGCATCACCCAGTTAATGAAGCGGGGAGGTAGGCGGAATTGTTGGAGGCAGGCCTAAGGTATTCCCAGTTTACTCTATCATAGGCCTTTTGTTGGTCCAAGAATACAAGTGCCCCAGAGGCTGTGGACTGACACACATTAGCCACAGAGTGCACGTTATCCCAAATCGACCTTCTGGGGATGAAACTGAATTGTTCTGGAGAGATGGTGGCAGATGCTACAGTCCCTAAACGGTTAGCCATGATTTTTGTTAAAATTTTGGTGTCTGTGTTTGTTAGAGAAATGGGGCGCCAGTTGGCTAAGTCTAGCCTATCCCCTTTCTTGAAGAGTGTGACTGTAAAAGCCTCATGTCCTCCTGGTAGGAGGCGCGTTTCCAACAGGCTTTGGTTGAGTGAGGTTAGCAGCAATGGGGATATGTATTTAAAATATTTTTTGTAGAACTATATGGAATGCCATCTGGGCCTGGGCATTTTTGGTTTGGTGCACCGCGAATGGTAGTCCATAATTCGTTCGGAGTAATTAAATTCATTATTTCCGGGTATTGGAAAATGGTGCGGATATGAGCTCTGTCGAGAAATTTTACCATTTCGGCCAGCTGAATTGGTTTGGCTTGGTATAACTTGGAGTAATATCTTTGCGTTTTGATTGCCACTTCGGCCAGTGTGTCCATGATAGATTATCTGATCTTTGCACCTGTGTGCAGGCCACGCTCTGGCGTGGTGCAAAAATTTTTTTGAAGAAGTATGCGGTGCACTTGTCGCCTTTAGTGATGCATGTGGCCCTGTATTGGACACAAACCCAATGTTTGTGTTGCCTTTCAAGTGCGTTGAGGTGGGCTGCTGCCTCCACCCACTTCTGGCCCCATGCAGGGCTATATCCTGAGGCTGGAATGTTGGACTCCAAGTGGGCCAATTCCACCAGCGCGTGCAATATAACCGCCAATGTGGCTCATGAGCGTCTGGATGAGAGATGGCAATAGTGGCGGATGGTGTCTTTTTTGAAAGTTGCCCATATGGAAATGGGGTCCGCACAAAATGGTGCAACAAATGATTTTGCCAAAGTTGCCTCTTCCACCCACGTGGAAAATCCTGGCGACGCTAGCTCTGGGGGGCAGATTTTGCACCAATGTGGGGCCTTTGCAACTGTGACGGGTAAGTGGTATGTTATCAAGACCAGTCGGTGGTCAGAGAATTCCATTTTCATTGTTTTGAATTGGGAGATGTGGGGTTGGAATTTCGCCGGCACTAGAATAAGGTCAATGCGGGTCATGGACCTTAATTGGCCGTTGTGGATGTGGGGATGCGTCATGTTTTCGAGCAGTGGGGCATGTCGCAACAGCGCATCCATTAACCCAAGGGTGGCTTTTAGAACACGTAGTTCTACATGACCCTGTGGGGCGTGGGGTGAGGGCAGCCACCGGTCCATTGGTGAGGTTAGCCAACAGTTCATGTCACCAATTAGAAAAGAATTGGGGGGTAGTGGGAGGGATTTGACCGACGAGAAAAATTCCTGACGCTCTTGTGCACCGTTTGGGGTGTAAATGTTGACAATTGTGTGTGCAACATCAGCCCATGAGAAGGTGACAACGAGCACTCGGTCATTTAGGAATGTTTCTGAAGATGTAAATTTGAAAAAATTGTTTTTCTAAATTAGCACCCCACAGTGCTTTGACCAAAAGGATAGGGATGGTAGGAGCATTGTTTTCCAAGCATCCTCAGAACCTCATGGACAGTGGGTTTCCTGGATGGCCAGGATATCCACGGGTAAATTATTTTGTAAAAAACTCAGTTTCCTAGCCCGGGATGGGGAGGCCTTGAGTCCGGCGATATTCAGTGTCCCTAGAGTGAAGGTTTCCCCCATCGCACCTTAGGTGCGAGGGGGTGGGCCCCCTGGCCCACCAGCCTCTTCCAGGTCCCCACGGGCTTTCACAGCAGCGCGGGTATTAGCAGCAACACTATCAGGGTTTTTGTTAATTTTTGCGGAAAGAGTCGCATTGGCTTTGGCCTTCGCTTTTTTGTTTTCCCGATGTCGGACGAATTTTTTGTGGTGCGGATAAGTTCGGTGCACCGTTGAGTGGGGCAAAAATTTTTTTTTCAGTTGGGATAGGTCCCAAGTCGGTTTCAACTGGGGCTTGGGTGCAGCGATTAGTGAGATTGAATCTCCCATCAGATCCTCAGATTGAGTGGCCCGTTCAGCTTGGGCCTCCCAATCTGATTGGGTGATGGATTCCCGAGTTGCTTCCGCTACGAAGGTCTCCATGTCCTCCTGGCATTGTGAGTGTGGGATAGTGGTGGTGACCTTGGTCGCTTCCTTGGCCATAGTCCTACAGGCCTGCTTGGCCTTCTTCCGCTCCTGCAGGGAGATGGGCTTTACCAATAGGTAGCAGCCTTGTGCTCCCCACGGGAAAGCCTCTTTGGTGCTTGCGGTTGGTTCGTAGTGCACCTCTCCACTGGCCATGGCCACCGAGGGGTGCTCTTGGAATGTAACGCCCTCTTTAATGGGGCACGCGTGTGCCTTATGGCTGAACGCGTCACAGTGGGTGCAAATGGGGGGTGCGCTGTCCACGGTTACCCAGAATGGGTGGGTGGTGTGCCCTGTGATATCAATAAAGGTGGAGTGCAGGATCTGGGTTAGGTCCTTTGCGATCTCCTCAGTTGGGGTCAGAACTGCGATGGCTTTGCTGGTGCACAGGTGTGGCATCAGTGTGAAACGTTGCATTTCTGAAAGATTGTATTTCACCGTATATGGCGAGACCATCTTTCAGGTGTTGCTCCAAAATGTCACATTTTACCGTAGTAGGCAAAAAGTCAAACGTGAGGAAAATTTGGTTTGATTTTGTCCATCTGGTGCGTTTAGTTTCGATGACCCATTGCCCTTTGGGGAGGTCAACCACTACATGCACCGCTGCAGCCTCATCTGCTGCTATTTTGCTTTCAAAACCTAGGTCCAGCCAACTGCGCAACATGGAGTGAGGTGCAACGTACACCGCGGTCGGGAAAATTTTGTGTACATCTTCACAAAATTCTTCCCATAGGGCCATTTTTGGATGTCCAGATATACACGGACTCCGAATTCCACCGACAAAAGTGGCTGGGAATGTGGCATATTGATGTACTGGTTGCATCATGCTTGCCACATGAGTATCTCTGGGGAAATTGTGACCGCCAGTTTTTTTAGATTTTTTTCTATTCCGCCAGATTCTCTGGGGCGTTTTTGAATGTTAGAGGCCGCGGGCCTTCCGCCTGCTCCTCTTGCCTTGCTTGCCCAACTGCTCCCAGACATGGGCGCAGACTAATCCCCTCTATGAGATTATCAAACTAGATTTAGTCTTGAATTGAATGGGTTGCAAAAGTGTTTGCAACGAGAAAGAAAAGTGTCTTCATAATGCTATTAAACACCAAAGAGTTACAAAACTAGGCAGCCATAAGCAAACCATATAAAATATTTTTTTGTGATATGAAGATGTATTAATAAAAAACATTAAGGGATAAAAAACTGCAAAGATAATACCTGTAGCTTAGGTATTTTCAACAAGGTGATGTGGGATCTAAGCCAAACTCACCAAGGATGTGAGAAAGAAGTAATTTTGGTAGAGTAAAATAAATTATGGAGTTGGAGACCTCCTCAATGAGGTCTGTGACTAGTCTGTCCTGAAAGTTCATCAGATATGAAATTATTAAGGTTTATTATATGTGAATTTGACCAACAAAGAAGTTGGCCTGACAAAAATGACTTTGAAAAAATTGAAAATAGTATATGAATGTTTTGTCATGGCACTAAGCCAAATATAGCCAATAAAAGCACAACCACATTGATGTTAGTGTATTAGCTTGAGTATGCATAAACTTGAGCTCTAGACTGTAAGAAAAATTTTCAGAAATTAAGCAATATGAAAATTTGTAATGATTAAATTTGCAGATGAAAATTAGGTGTAATGACCTGTACTCAATAGTAGCATAGTTTGTTATTTTTTAATACAGAAGATATAACGTTAAAATACCCATAATACAACTTCTTGGTACCAGTCAGCTTGCCAACCTCACCTTTCTTAACATGTGAGGCTGAATTAATGCTCAGGGGTCTATCCATGCAGTTTAGGCAGCAGACAACCTTTTCTTAGGTCACAATCATCTCATAGGGCAAATTTTCCTCTAATGCTACCCGACGTTGCACTGCTCTTTGGTATACTGTTTGTGATATTGCAAATCTCTAGTTGGCACTCTTTAACATGTTCATTGTATGTTGGCCCTTGGGGCTCAACAGAAGCCAATACAACCTCACTCTTGGCAGCTTGGCTCCAAGGTATCCACAATATAAAGTATCATTGTTCAAACAGAGCAGATCTCATTCTGGTATTGTATTCTGCTTAACGGCTAATCCCAGACTGATTACTGGCGTTTAGCTCATTTAAATCACTATAAGTGAAAATAAAAGTCTAAATTGAGATTCTGTGGAAAGGTTATTAATATAGAAAAGTGAAGTATTTTATACTTCTAGCAAAAATTCAAGATAATAATAAATGATCATTTTAAAAATAAATTGAGAATTTAAGTAGTGTATGGGTGATTTTCAGGATCCCCTAGTCAGATAGAGTCTAACTGCTGCGTTCATAGCTTCATTCATTTGTGCTGATACTTGTATCCATGAGATTTTTCTCATGGTGATTACCCCTGAACCTGGATGTCCATGTGCCCTTTCATCTGTACCCGCTTTTAGGTTATGGGTGGTTACATCATCTTCATATATTGCTTCATTATAAACTCTGATAATATGCTTGTCAACTTCAGGTTTAAGCAACAGTACCCTCGATGTGCCTCGCATCATGTTTTTAAGTGACTCTCATAATTGGTTGATTTCCAGATTTGGTATTATTCTATCCTTAAGCCTAAATCATTCCTATCAGGGTAATTTGGTCAGGTCATCATCTCACTATCAGTGAATTGCAGATTATTTTGGCCTTTAAAGGTTTAGGTGAGGTTCAATTTCATGTGGGTCTTTGGTGAAATAATCATCTTCATTAAATAAATCTTCTTAAATGTCAGTGTGAAAATATTTCACATGCCATCACTCTGATAGTGGAGAAAGTTGCATATCTGCCCAAATATATAAATATGGCTCATACGTCCCCATCTGCAGTGGTTAGGTTGCCTGCACCTCCTCCAGTTTGAGGGTGATAATTTCTCATTTCGCCGGTCAAGGAATGATCCACTGATCCATTTTCAGCCTCATCTGTGACACTACCCCTTCCAAGATGAGACTGGAAATGACCTCACATGCCAGGCTTGTACTCTATTAACAAAATGTTAGTGACATTATATCAAATGGAGTATTCAGCTCCTCTCTTCCTTAAAATAGTAGCAGGTATAGTCCAAATGGCCTGTAACTCCTCTGACTATGAGCCCTGAAAATGATAGAACAAAACTTTGTCTCCTAGGCTGAAATATGGTAGCTTAGTACATCTCTGACTCTCCTTTTAAGTTTTAGAAATTGTTGCCTGGATATTGTTGAAGCTTTTAATTGAATTTCAATAAGTCCACCAGCTAACTTCTAATAACAACTTCTATGTTGCAGGTTCTCCTGGTGTAAACTTCTGAGAGCTGTGGCTACTCAACTACCCCTGTAGTGAGCACCAAATGTAAACTTTCAAGATGTGATGCTCATTTCAGCTCTCCAGTCTAATGCACAGGTTCAATGTGTGCGTTGAAATAATTATTGATAGTAGTTGAATAGATTGGCAATAATATGAAGACTATAATCTTAGTTGAGCTTCTCAAAACCATATTAGATATTGTCTCCAACGCTATACTGGTGCTAACGCTATCCCTTCTATTCTTTGAAGGTATTTCTGGAAAGCAAGGAATTTCTCCCTCTGATACTTTTTTCTGGTGGAACTTAACCTATTATTAGATTCAAAGGTTCTCTGTTTCTCTCTTGACGCTGGAGCCTGTGCTGATCTTGATACAATAAAAAGACAAAGGACATCTTATCCTTCAACACTAATCCCATAATGTAAAATGTACACTAAATTTATGACAGTCTAAGTTTATTAATAGTCTTTAAGTTTCTATAGATCTGCTTATTCAATAAAAAACAAGGATCTTTATAGGGGAATCTGGCGCCCAACTCTTCCTTTGGCACCGCAAATGAAGGTGGCGGCTGTCACTGATGGTAAAACCTTAAAGTTTCACCCAACGATGATCTTCCTCATCCATCTAGTTGAATTCTGCTGCCAACTAGAAATGTGACCTCTTCTTGGTTGAGTCAAAGAATGTTGCAGCGTTTTTTCTCACCCCAGCTCATTAACCTTATTAGGTTATCAACCTGCTTAAGTAATGGGAACTTTTTACCTATAAACAGCAGGTCATATTAATTAAAAGGTTAGCCTGCAAGTTGCTATCAGAAGCGTTGTCAACGCCCAGCAACTAATAAATCCCTTAGTAAACTGGTAATAACCTCTGATCAACTATACAAGATAACTAGATTGTTAATAATTAAATCACTGATTAAATCACTTTTTTATTGTCAGGGATCATCCTTGATGAAACTTTTTAGTCTGGCAGGATCAAATACTGGTGGATTAGTTATTATTTCATAGATATAACTACCAAAATAGTCATTATCTCCTATGATAACTAACATCCAAAAAGGCGAATTTACCAGTGGAAAAGAAGACGTATTATACTCAATTAAGCTTGATGATGTGGGCATACTAAAATCTCAACACATCCTCCTGTTTGACCAAATTATCTAGTGATGATAGGTTTCAGAGGCAGATGCTGCTTCATTCCGAGCCTGAATCAATCAGCATGGTTTAAATTAAAATTTTCATAGTCCATCTCATTTTTCCTTACTCAATGCATCTCTGCATGGTCCTTCTCCATATCACGTTTCCGCTTCATGTCCTTCTTGCTGCCACATCCTTAGAGCGTGGTTCTGTGAGCCCATGCTGTACCAGGACTATTTTGGTCATCTTCATCACTAATATGTCTAGGAATCTGTATTCCACAGGTTGGGCTTCTACAACCCCATGTCATTTAAAAGACATCCTTCGTTGGCCTCACTGATTCCTTGGTTCCTGTACTTTCTCAGGATGGGCTCTCCATTTGGATCAAAGAGGATCTTCTCACTTTCATTTCTACTTTCCTCTTAACAGTAGATCCAGTTTTAACTCAGACTGATCTTGCCAACATTAATGGCCTTCTTCTGTTGTAATTTATACCCCTTCTCATCACTTGAAATGGTAGGTGGGACCATCTAGTACTAAAAAAAAGAAATGGTAGGTGGGAACACCACCAGATACTCTCAATTGCTGCAACAAAAATAAAAATCAATATTTTGATATATATTCATATTTTTTCTCTATGTTTTTAATCTTATCTTTTTTTATATATAAATTTTTTTCTATGGATGTAATTAATATAAGTAGGTTCAGTGGTCCATCTCTTCTTTTCTAATACTCTGGTTCAGAGGGTTTATTTTTGACTTTATCCAGCAATTATGGTTCAGCGGTCTCCTCTTGAGACTTAACTAATATCCTGGAACTTTACCAATTGTTAGTAGGCTCAGTGGCCCCACAAAACATTGCAATTATTTTATTTTAGATCCAATACTTTGAGTTCCTGGTAAGGGCCCTGTTCACTATATGACCATTGGCGATGTTTATAGAATATATGCATCTGTTGCCATCTTAGCAATAATCTTGAATGGACTTGACCATAGGGCGTCCAATTTTTCCTTCTTCTTCCATATATATGGGTATCACAAAATGCTTACCTTTTTCTCACATGGTACTCTTTCATTGCTGGTCAGTTCTTATTGGCTATTTTCTTAGCTCTAATCTTTTCTTCAGCGTCATATCAAATGCCTGTGATTGAAATTTGATAATAATATTTGTTAGTCATGTTAGTCATTTATCTGCACTTATCCTCAAAGCTGGTTCCATTGCTGAATATAAAATTGGTGATAATGAGGCTCTTTGACCATATAAGAGTTTAAGTGACGTTTTCCTCTCATTGTATGATAACTGATATTATATGTGAAGGTAACTGAACTCAGATAAGATCCTCAAGTGGAATTTTTCCATGCTACAAATTTTTGCAGAATTGAGGCTAGAGTTATGTCGACTATTTCTACCATTCCATTTGTCTCTGGGTGGCAGGGAACAGAAATCACTTCTCATATTACCATTAGTTCATTCAGTTTTGGGATCACATATGATATAAAGTTGGTTCCATTATCATTTAATAATACTTGAAGGCATCCATGCCAGTACACTACTTGTTCCAGAATGAATCTTGCCATGCCTGTAGCATCTAGTCTGCTAAGGCCTTCATCTTGACCCTCTAGTCAGATGGTATATCACAACTATGATGTATTTTACTCCCCCAGTACTAACACTCAAGGGTCCCATCATGGCTATTGACACCATGTGTCAAGAAAACCCAAGGCAAACTATATAGTATAATATCACATTCTTGTGGGGATTTATAAAATTGATATTAAACGCAACAGGATAGGTAATCTGCTACGTTGTAATTGATTGATTCCCAATAGTGCTAGCTTACATAGTCCATCAATTTCTTTTGCCACCATGCCCTATGACTTTGTGCATATCTTGAATGATTTCTGATATTACAACAGTTTAGGGAATAAGTACCATTTTCTGTCAATCATTTTATACAGCTGTCCATCCTTCATCTTGGTATTTTCTATCATTTTATTTTGCGCGCCTTGAATCTCCTTGGGTTTCACCCTAATATGCCCTTTGATCATCTGTTGGAAAAATCATCTATTTGATGGTACATGCCATGAACGTCATAAAATCTTGATATTCTATCAGAATTCTGATGTGCTGCTACTGCTTAATGTATAATTTCAAAAACTTAAGCTTTTAGTTTAAAGAGCTTATTGTGCCAGTTATTCCTCTGGTTCCCTAAGACTATGTAACCAGCATATAGATCAGTGGTTGGTCATAACCTTGACGTGTGTCCCATGTATATACATTTAAAACTTGTTTGCAGCAATAAATTACTGTGAGGCAGTCGTACTATGTCATATTGTAGTTCCTCCCATTGGTGTTAATAACTTTCTAACATATGCCACCAGATTCTCTTCCATGTCATCATCTACTTGGCTTAAGATGTTACCAATACTATTAATGAGGCATCAGTCTGAATGATAAACTCTCAATTGAAATTTGGGTTTTTCAGAAAAGGACTAGTCATCAGGTATTGTCATTGCTCATCAAACGCTTCTTGTGCCTCCACATTCCACATGAATCCCCCTTTCAGATCTTTTAGTGGGTGAAATAGTGATTTGGCAATTCCAGAGAAATATTTGATAAATCATAATAGTAGCTGACCATCCCAAGAAGGACTTGTATGTCCCAACCGTACAGAATTGACATTCATTCAATGGACATTATCTTCTGCAGATGAAGTTGCAATCCAACAGATTTTATTACAAACCTCAAATATTCAAGCTCCTTTTTTAAAAAATCATTTCCTCAGCTTGATCTTAAAATTTGCCATTGATGCGCGTTTGACACTTTTTCCAAGTGCAGGTATATATTAAATATCTTACTGAGTTTTGTTGATGTCATCCAAGGACACCAAAACACAGGACAACTTTAAATACTCATGATAGAATCCATTGCTTTCTGGAAAGCTGACGGCATGTTGCACAATCCCTAGGGCATTCTCATCATCTGATATAATCCCTTTGCAGTGATTATTGCACATTTCTCTTGATCTTCCGTTGGCAAGTCTATCTTACAATATCACAAGATCAAATCCATTGCCAAAAAATACTTGGCTTCCCTAGGCGGTCAAGAACATAATTGATTCTCAGCAGTGGATACAGATCTTTTTTAATGATTTTATTTTAACTGACAGTAATCTATAACCACACATGATTTAATATATTCTTTTCTTCACAATAAAGATTGGACTCACCCATGGACTTGACAGCGGATATGATGAGCCCATACTCAATCAACTTGCTGATTTCTTCACTGAATACTACTTCAGCAGCCTTGGACTGGCAAACAGGTCACATATTTGGCGGATATTCCTCATTGTTGACCTTATGGATCACATTTTTAGCGCATCCAAGGTCATGGCCATCCTGGGCATATATCAGCTGATATTTCTTCATTATCATAGCACTTCCTCCTGATGTCATTCTATTTGGCTCATCCAGCTGCTCACGATCAACCAGTATATTAATGCTTTTGGTAGCATATACCAGTAATCCTATCTTTTTTAACGTTTTAAAGTCATAAAACTTTCTAATTTTGACCATTGGGATTAAATGCATGAACGCAACGACTTGATTTTCATAAATTTCATTGGTTTTTTTGCTCATATTGTCTAGTAGCACTTTTATTTCACTGTGACTTGGATTTATAAACCCAAATGCTACCCATTGATCAAGTCTCAATTTATTCCATAGGTCAATGACTTCTCCATATGACTGTTCCAGGATTTCTAGCATTAACCCTGTGTTAACTACCATTTGCATTCACAGCAGAAAGGTATTCATCATTTTTGTACTCAATGGTATCCAATAATTTTTATAAACTCTTTTGGCATTTCCCTACTTTTTCATCCAACCAACTTGTATTGGATGGGAATTATGCCATCATTGTAAATTCATATTTTCATATATTATTAGAGGTGGGCTAACCTGGGGATGATATCACACTGATGAAGGGGATTTGAATTAATGGGAAAGGAGGATAAACCTGGAAAACCACCATGCGTGGCGTATGATAGGCCAGGAACTCCATGGACCGCCTTGCTATTTTGTTATCTCAGTTTTGGGGCATTGGTGCACAACGCCAGCACAGTCATAATTGTCCCCCTACCCAAAGTTTATCTACCAGGATCAAACTTGGGGAGGAAGTTATAGAGGGTACATATTCTACCACTGGGGTATCCTCCCCTGCCAACAATGTAAATTGAATTTAAAAAATTATAATCCTTTGTTAGAAGTTTCTCCTCTCTGCTGGTATACCAAGTTCTGGGTTTGTCTCAAGATTGGCAAGGTATTTTCCTTAAAATTACATCTGACATCATACTTACTCAGGAAGTCTGTCACAATGAGTTTATCATAATTTTTATATTTCCAAAATCTATGATGGGGACTGATACAACCAGTGATATAAACCAAAGTGATAGTTCACTATGTGCTCTACAAGAGGTTGTGGTATCCAGTCCAGCAGTTCCATATTATTTCCATGTACTTTTTTTTAGCAAAATCTTTATTAATCTTAACAACTTGGTCAAAACGATATGAATGGGCTCTCCAATGCCAATTGTTACCCATACTTTTTACTAAATTGACTATAATGTTTGCATATGTACACTCAGAGTAATATATAAAATGTTTTCTGAGTGAATTATGGCATTTTTATTGGATCTAGAATATGAATTAAATGTGCAGAAAAATCAAGAAATGATTCCTTAATTGCGATAATATGGAGAGAAATGTTTGTTTTGTGAAGTCTTATCTTGAGTAATTCTTAAAGCTTTCAGCTGTTCTGATCTTTTCTGCCAGCTGATGAGCATAAGGCCGAGAAACCTCTTTCATGATGTGAGGTTTATCCCTTTCACCTTTGCTCAGTTAATTACATTTACGTCCAAATTAGCCACCTGGTAGAGCGGATCAGGTGTGTCTTTATCTACCAAAAGGCCGGAAATATCCAAGCCATCTTAAAATATATCAAGGGGAACAGGATTGATCACAGTGCTAGATTGTTACATATCTAGACTGCTGGTCCTTTTCCTTAACCTTGACCAGTTTTCTTTTCTTTATCCTTCACCAGAGTATTCTTCTCTTTAGGCTTCTTGTACCAACATTGAGTGACTACATGCCTAATTTTTTCACATTGGTGACAGCAGATTTGAGTTTAATCTGCTCATTTCAGTCCTTTGGGCTTATTTCCCAATATAATTAATTTCTGTTGTTTCTTGTTGGGATCAGCAAAGTTCACAGTATTCTGAGTTCTGGCGGGAATGGCCTTAAAGGTTTGATTAGGTGTTTTAAAAGTTGCTCCTAACATCTTAAGAGATACTCCACCATCTGCGATGTGGAAGTATGGCTGACAAGCTCCAACACCATAGTGTGGTGAAAATCTATTTAGATCCAAAGTGCTGATTGCATTGCTATTCACAAATAAAAAATTAATAGCACTTCTGCATCAGCCAGGTTCTGCAATTCCTGGTAAAATCAGTTGTTGAAATCTGCTATTGTTTCATCCTTTCTAAATTAGATTTCCATAAACTTATCTTTATGGTTGGCCATCTACATAGAACTACCAAACTAAATCTTAATAGCTTCTTTGGCGTCACTTTATGTCCAGTTATCCCCTTTGAGATGGGGAAACATCAGTTTTTGACAGTCAGTGTCTAAGCAGTTCATCACAGTTACTGCTTTCTATTAGTTGCTATATCTGATCATCATCATTTAGAATATATAGAAATAAGACATTGAGTTATCCTGATGAAATGTGGGTAATTTTGGCATATTACAAAATTCTTCAATTGCTTTGGTGACATGAGATACATGCTCAATTACCTGACTAATTCTAAATGTATTTTTGGAAATCATCTCCGAAATTTCAGTGAAAAATCCAGGTATATATTCCAATGTTTATACTTTCTCAACTGGATTTATATGCATCTCGTTGTTAGCTTCATTCACCTCCACCTGGGAACAATCATACTTGTGATTTTTAAGTTCTTTTAAGCATTTTTAGATCTGTGCTATATCTCCCTGAATTTAGGAGAAGAATTATTATCCACTTCTTATTCAGTTTTCTCAAATATCTCCTTGATTAAAACGGTCTCCTTTCACTTCAATGAGGTGACCTTCCCATAAAGATTGTTATTAACCTTTCTGACGCGTTAATTTCTTACTCGCCTTTCATCACTTACTCCAGAGTAGCAAGATCATCCTGTGACGCTAAGTTCAGCACATTCTTGTTAACGGTTTCCAATTCTGTCCACAGTTTCCTAAGTTTGTTCTTTTATGACAATATTAATATGTCCTTCTATTAACTTTAGCTTGAAATCTCAACACCCCCTGTAGTGAGCACCAAGTGTAAACTTCTGAGAGCTGTGTTGCTTACTTCAGCTCTCCAGTATACTGCCTAGGTTTAATGTGTGCATTGAAATAGATTAGTGATAGTAGCTGAGTGAGTTGGTAATAGCATGAAGACTATCACCCTGGTGAGTTAGTTAGGGTAAGCTGGGGCCTTCTCATGGCGCAACTGGGGAAAGCCCTTGGAAAGTGGGTGAGTAGCTAACACCAGAACCCAGAGAGACATATTGGTCGGGTCCTGTAGTGGCCTTAAAGAAGTGTGGGATGGTAGTGATGACTGTGCCAACCTGTTATCGCGGGTGTCCACCACTCCCTGAGGGGAGAATACAGGAAGGAAGGGGGTATGAGTCAGGCATGGCGCCTGTCAAACAGCCTCTCCACGAGTTGGGGCTTCATGGGTGCAGACCCCAGGTCAAGGGAGGGGCAATTCTGGTTGTCTGCGCTTTGGTGCACCTGCCTACAATAAATGACGCAGTTTGATGAGTTGACCTGAAGTTCAGCTAGCTGCCAGTATAGTTGATATGAGTCAGCTGGTGGAAAAAGTTATCTTGCAAGAAAATTGCATTTGATCCAAAAGGACTCTAAGGCTTCCTGGACAAAAAGGGGCTGGAGAGCACAACTCCGCAAAAAAGCAGATGACTAAGGGGAGGGCTATGGCTTCTTCCCCCTCAGGGGCCTTAAACCTGGGGGTCATTGGGTCTTGTCCTCCACAAGGGGATGAGAGACATATCGCCTGTCCTGGATGGTGCAGGCGAGCTGCCCAGTACTTAAACAAGGCGGGCATATGTAAGTTTAGGGGTTAGTGTAAACTATACCCAATTGCGGTTGAGCCCTCATTTGATGGTACTTAGGTTTGCACAGCCCTAGTGTGGTGGGGGCAGTACCCCAGGTCTTTATCCTACAATAGTTGCCTGCATTAGGAGCCCCGTTGGGGATTTCTAAAAATTCAAAGACTATCACCCTAGTTGAGCTTCTCAAATATAAGTTGTATATTGTCTCTGACGCTAGACTGTTGCTAATTCTATCCCTTCTAATCCTTAAAGGTATATATGGAAAGCTAAGGTACTTCTCCCTCTGAATCTTCCTTCTGATGAAACTTAATCTAATTTTAGGTTCAGAGGTTCTCTGTTTCTCTCTTGATGATGGAGCCTGTGGAGATCTTGATAGCAGTAAATTTATAAAATATATCTTATCCTTCAACTCTAATCTCAAGAGTGCTTTATACACTAGTATGTCAGTCTAAGTTATTATAAATCTTTAAGTTTTTATGCACTGCTTTATTTAATAAAAAATAAGGTAATTCAGAAGAATCTGGTGTACAACTCTTCTGTTGCCGCCCATCTGGAAATGGCAGCTGTTGCTGATGGATTAGCCCTAAAGTCGCACTTAACAATGATCTTCCTGATCCATCTAATAATATTCTGTTGATAGCTAGAAATGTGACCTCTTATAAATTAAATCAAAAAATGTATCCAACAACTTTTATCAACCCCAGAACATTACCTTTATTAGGTTAGCAACATGCATAAGTTATGAGACCTTTTACTCATAGACAGCAGGTCATGTTACCTTAAAGATTAACTTGCAAGTTGTTATCAGAAGCGTCATCAATGCGTAGAAACTAATTAGTCCCTTAGTTGACAAGTGCTAAGCTCTAATTGCCTCCTACAAGATGTTTAATATTATTAATAATCAAACCAATAATTAAATCACTTATTTACTTTTGGCTATCATCCATGACAAAACATTATTAATCTGGAAGAATTAAATCCTGGCAGATTAGTTTTATACCATATGTATAACTACCAATAATAGTTATCATCTCCTATAGTACCTCACATCTACTAAGGTGAATTTCCCAATGAATAATCAGATGTATTATGATCAATCAAGCTGGATGAGTGGGCATACTAAAATCCCAACACCTGGTCCACTGTGATGATCAGTTACAGAAGGGTTGGCAGAGCTGCCTCTCACACATACAGGGCTTTGGAAGGGGACATCCCAATCACTTGGTGGTGGCTCAACTGGTGAGCTATCAACACTGAGGGAAGCAACTGATCCGATTTAATTTGTAATTGAGAACCATTTTCTTCAAAAATCTCTCCTAAAGTTTAACTGACTCAATTGACGGTTCTATTTTGAGGATGGAGTGTAGGAGGGTGTGAACTTCTGCACCACTCCCATTAGTTCATTTAACTTTCTCACCATGTCAGAGATGAAATCTTTCCCGTTGTCTGAAAGTAAAGCTTGAGGGCAACCATTGCTTGTGTAACTTGAATGTAAAGGAAGCGAGCGGTGAAGTTTGCAGTATATGCCTTGACTGCAAAGGCCTTAACACACTTGGCAAAGTGGTTAATTGCTACTGGATGAACTTTGATCTACTGGAGGAAGGTGGTAGAGGTCCCACCACATTGATTGAAACATTGCTGAAGGGCGCTATAGGGGGAATCAGAGTAAACTCAAATTGATTCTTCAGTGGGAAGAAACTCTCAAAAGATATGCATACCTCCAAAGCTTGGTGAACTTCTTCAGACATACACTCCAAGTATCATCTCTCTTTCAGGTATGCTAGCGCTTTTAATCTCCCATGACTTATGTGCTTGTGGGCCTCCATAACCAACTCCATGTAGTCACTGGGTTGAATATAAGGGTACCATCTAATTTAAATCTTCTTTTTTAGATTTCTGTCAACACGCTGAGAGTCTTTGTAACATCTCCGTAGGACAATCTTAACTTCCTATGTTTCATCATGCCAGGCCTCTTCTGGTAGCCCAATTAAGTCATAAAGTAGAATGCCCTATGGTTCTTGCAAGTAGAACACTGGTAACTGCGATAGGCCATCAGCGTTTAGGTGTTTGTTTCCTGCTTGATGTATGATCTTGAAATCATAGATTTAGAGGAGCACAGACCAGTGGGCAAGGCGTCCGTCAGGATCCTTCATGTTCTGCAACCAACAGAGTGATGCGTGATCTGTTACTACCTCAAAATGCACCCCATACAAGTAATGTTTGAAGTGTTTGACCGCTAAGATCACAGCCAAGCACTTGTGCTCAGTGAACATGTAGTTCTTCTCTGCTTTACTGAATATATTTGAGTAGTATTAATTGGGTGATGTACCCCATCTTCATCTAATTGTGCTAGAATCACACCAAGTCCTACATCACTGGCGTCAGTATAGAGGTAAAATGTTTTGTTGAAGTAAGGATAGGAAATATTGGCGCCTCTACCAATCTTGCCTTTAACTACATGAAGGCCTGCTCCTGTTCCAGGCTACATTTGAACTTTGTTTCCTTGGTGAGCAGGTATGTGAGGGGCGCCATCAAGTCTAAACACGGGGATGAGCTGCCAGTATTATCTCATTATTCCAAGGAACACTTGGATATCCCTCATGCTCCTTGACGGCTCCATAGCCATAATAACTTTCGCCTTCCAGTCTTGAGGCTTAATTCTGCTAAGGCTGATCTCATGACCAAGAAACTTCAAATATCTCTTAAAAATGTTCATTTGCTTCAGTTTAGCTTCAGGTTGGATGCGCGCAGACATGTAAAGACCTCTCAAGGTGCTTCAGATGCTCCTGGAATGCTTGGCTGAATAAAGTGATGTCATCAAAATATACTGACATGCTAGATAACTTGAGATTACAAAAATGTGAACCATCATGCTCTGGAAGATAGCGGGGCTTGCAGAGCCCCTGTGGAATCCTTGTGGGCTCAAACAACCCCTGGCTACTGATTAAGGCGCATTTTACCTGGTCTTCTGGTGAGATATTCTAATGACAGTAGCTGCTGGCTAGATCCATCAATGAAAAATATTTAATGCTTAGGCATTTCAAAGCATAATCGATGCATAGGAGCAAGTATGAGTCATTCTTAGTGATCTAATTCAAAAAGTAATAATCCAGGACTAGCCTATGGGTTCCATTCTTTTTGCTTATGAGTAACAAAGGAGATGCCCAGGGGCTCTTCAAAGGTTTGATGAGCCCTTCTTCAGCTAGTTAGTTCAGCTCTTTAGTGATAACTGCATCCTCTGCTTTTAAGTGGCGGTAGGTCTTAGATTTTAATGGTATATTGGTAATGGTATCCATTTTGTGGACCTCGACCTTGGATAGGCCATGATCGTTGGATCTGGTACTGAATATGCCACGAACTCGCCCAATAGCTCTTCAAGCTCCTTCTGCTTTTGGGAATTTGGTGGACCACATTATCCTATTCACTTAATAATTAGAATTTGAAGGTTGTTAAACAATTTATTGTTCTGTGATGGTTGCCAAATAAATTATTAGTCTTAATTAACATTAAGATATATTCCAAAGATTGTTTTTCTTCATTTTTTGTTTGGTATCATTACCAACAACGTTAAATAAGCATTTTGATGAGGGCTTGATAGCCAATAGTCATATTGTCAGTGTGGATGTTCAAGCAGAGGCGCTGAACGATTGAGTCATTTTTACAAAGCTAGGAAGCGTTTTAACGCTTGTTTCAGGGGTATTTAGTAGTTGTAATCAGGTAACATGGCCCCAAGACCATCTAGGTACGATAATAACACAAGGGGATAGCTGCCAATCCTGTAAAAGGTTACACTACTAATGATTAATCAAGACAAAGGAATTCTTCATCAATTAAAAATTAATCATAAGATCAGAAGTTTTGAGAGACAAATAGTTGATTTTTAGAGAATTATCTGAAAAGTCGTCTGCCTTCTGCCTATAAAAACCCATAGCATTTTCTAATAAAGCAGAATGCAACTGTATTATAGTTATTATATCTACTTCCAAAGTGAAGATTGAAGGGAAAATAGGTCTCTAATTGTTTTTCTCAGATTCCAGTTAGCCATAGTGGATTCGTTGCCACTTAATGTGAAGACTCACCCTACTAGTTGTTGCCTTACAACTAGTATTTTTATTAACTTAAAACCAACATGTGCAGTAAACTACCCAAAAGCTTAACCTTGCTGACTACAGGGGCGTAGTTAATTCTTGTCAAATAATAACACCATATCCTCTGTATATGATTCGCCTGGCATATGGTATCAATCAATGTCATGGGACCTCTAAAAAAAGAACTGAGGAATGAGATATATCATTGTTGCAATTGATCAACTGACCAGATGAATTGAAACAAATTCTAAGGTTTGGGTCAATGCAATGAAAAACTGCGAAATTAATTTTTAATCAAGTGAATTATCAGCATGGCTGCCCTCAGGTGATCCTGAATGATAATGAATTAAACTTTATGTCCTTTGTCATACCCAAATTGAACAAACAAATGGGGATCAAAGGATTCATATTGGTTTTAAATCAGCCAGAGACAAATGGACTAGTTGAGAGTGTGAACGCTACCTTAGCCACTATGTTACAAAAGCTGGTTTCAGGAAATCTGTCTGCTTGAGCTTTAAACTTGAGTTTGGTGACATTAGCCTATAATATCAGCTAACATTCCTCAACTGGGAAAATACCCTTTGAATTGTTCTACGGAAGAAAAGACGCCTTATAACCAATTCTAGTCTCAGCATTGGAGTTAACTTTAAGGATGAGTTCTGACTAATAATTCGATTAATTGGCCAACCTTTATGATTGATCTACAATCTCAAGAATTTGCCAAAATCCCTAGAAAAAGGATCTAAACTAAAGCTATGATGTTAGAAATGGCCATTTATAAAACAAGTTGAAATTGGGGATAAAGTATCCTATTGTGACATGCGTGGATTTAGCTGTCAAGATAAGCTAGATGCCTTATGAATAGGCCCTTTAAAGTAATTTTAAAATTGGCAATGGAAGCCTATACAATCAAAAATACCTTGATGGTCATATAGTTAGCCGAGTTCATAGCAAATTTTTAGAAAATTGGCACTAAAAATTATACAAAAAGAAAAATATAAGAAAAACATTAGTAAAAACAAAAAATATAAATTAATGAAAAACTATATAAAAAATTCATTTTATTATACTCAAGATTTTATGGTGTTGTTCTCTACTATCATTCAGCAGGGCCATCTCAGTTTGCAACTGGGCCCACCAGAATTAATCTGAGGCGCTAAAGTATGCCAGTAGGATCAGAACGGTCTGAAACTGGATTTACCATGAGTAGTCCCTAATTTTGAAGAAGATTCGCTCTGATCACAAATGGAGAGCCTAACCTGGGGGAGTACAGGCTTTCCAGGCTATGACTGGAAAAAATGCCCATGTAGTCCTGGTACAGCTTGAGGCTGTAGGACCATGCTCTACAGAGGAAGCAGTGAGAAGGAGACTGCTGAACTAATGAGTTGGTTGATTTGGTAGATGGACCTCTTGAGTAGACTTGTTAGTTAAGTCTTGAGAAGAAGTAATTGCCTCCAAAAGCTGTCTTTTTGAGTAATCTGGTCAATCAGGTGGATGTGTTGGAAATTTGGTTGATCACATTATCCATTTCATTTGCCAATTAGCATTTCTACAGCTGTTAAGCAATCTATTGTTTGGCGATGGTTGCCAACATAAATGATTAGTCATAATTTACCAAAGAATATAACACTGGACAACAAAATTTTAATTTTTGTTTGTTACAAGAATGATAACAGCTGAAACTTATAGAATTTTTGACGCTGATTTCAAATACGTAAATGGTTTCTTTCTATTGGGCATACTTTTTTTGTGATTTCCTTTTTTTGAAAAACGTTTGTTATACATACATGTAATTTCAACATACCTAAAACCTGCTTTGTTTTAATTTTCTGACGTAGTGTGTTATTGTGTTGACATAATGAACTTATATTTCATGGATATTAATGAACCAAAATTAGATTTTATAGGTATACATCTTAAATAGCAACATAATTTTTCAAAAAGTAAAATAATAATGTCATATATATTGCCTTGCATAGTTTGTGCCCATGTACTTTCTAGAGAAGTAAGAAGGGCAATTGGGAAAAACTGAGGCCAATAGGGAATTTCTGCTTCATATTAGGAATCAGCGATAAACAGTACATAAGAATCAGCAAATATTAACCATGTAACAAAATCATTGTTGTCCAGTGTAATTTAATGACTAGTTTAAATTTGTGTTACAATGGGGATCATTTGTGACAATGTTAAACTAAGCATTTCAATGAGGGCTTGATAGCTGATAGTCAGATTGCTAGGGTAGATTGTTTAAGAAGAGGCGCTGAACAAGTAGGGTCACTTTTACAAAGCTTCTGAAGCGTTTTAACTCTTTTTCAGCAGTAGTTAGTAGTTGTAATTTGGTAACATGGTCCCCAGACCATCTGTGTACAGTTTTTAACACATTGGGATGGCTGCCGATCTATGGAAGTTTAAACTGCTGAGGATTAACTAAGACAAAGAAATTTGCCATTATTCAGAAGTTAATCCTAAGGGTCAGAAGTTTTGGGAGACCAATTAGATGATTTTCAAAGAGTTGTCTGAAAAGTTGTCTGCCTTCTGCCTATAAGAACCCCTATAATTTTTTTAATAAAGCAGAGTTCAAATGAAATATTGTCATTATTTTTACTTAAAAATTGAAGGATTAAGGTCTATAGGTCCCTAGTTGTTTATTAAGTTACAGTTTGTCAGAGTGGATTCGTTGCCACTTATTGTAATAACTCAACCTACTATTTGTCGCCATACAAGTAGATTTTATTATCTTAGAACCAACCTGTGCAGTAAACTACCCAAAAGTTTTACTGCTGTTTAGGATCACATCCACAAACCTGAGCTCATTAAAATCCTTAATTCATGTACAGAATCAATATCCTGGCAATTTGTCAATTGGGATAGTGAAACAACTTGTACTTTTCAACTCTGATAGGTTTGGTAGTGATATTTCCCAAAATGATGTTCAACTTTCCAAAGTAGTTTGTGTTATGCAACCCTGGTAGTACTTAATGTTCTTGCTTGCAGATTCCATCACAGCTGTATAATTTCAAGTTGGTATCAAGAGGAATCTTCAAACTAATTGACAGGGTCATCCAGTGTTAATCCCCTGGTAGAATCCCTATAGTCTCACTAGTGCTCAGCAGAAGCCCTTCTTCTACGCTAACATTAGGCGGTAGATTCACACCTTTCTCAGTTATGGTGAAGTAAATGTGGTAAATAGATTTATCTGTTTCCACCAAGCGCGTGCGTTGTTTCTGAAGTTTAACATCTTCATCCTTAAATGCCACGCGGAAGTTATTAACTCAAAATGCTTACAGTAATGAGTGTGAAATCAATCTTTACTCCAAACTCCAAGAGAATTTGCACCCCAATTAAGAATTTATAGTAGTCATTGTCTAAAACCACAGATGGTGATGTTAGGACCTTACTCAAAGTTTAAGGGCAGCGCTATATAGGCTCCTAGAGCGTGGGTAACGTCCAGTCCTGCATTGTGGTACTTTATGTTATAATTAATATAGGCATGAACTTCAGCTTCTTCATGAGCTTAGATGACATGATGTTGACTATAGTCCTGGTGTCAAGTACTGAAAGGACGCGCACCTTCTGGATTATTATTTCCACTTTTGTCACACTATTACTAAAAGTTTTAGTGTTAATACACATTTAGCAGATTCTTCAAACTGTTTAAGAGTGACAGATCTCATGGTAGCCATGACAGTATCCTCGACATTCAGTGCCAAGTTCTTAAAAGTAGCTGTAACTAGCTGCTCTCCTTCCTCAACTGAATTGATGATCCAGGTAAGCTGATTCACTTGAGCCAGGTAAGTATTACTAAATTTAGATCCATCAGTGCTGTGGACTCTCAATCTAGAAGGCACAGCCACCACGCTAAATTCAACTAACACGTGGTTTCCTGAACTAGCCAAATAATCAAATACTTAATCATCTTCACCCTTAGTGTGGAGATCCACCCAGCTTACAGCGTTGGGGTATCCTCTTTAGGGGTTTCTTCCTTAATTTCTGTGCTGAGTAATGGATAAGATTGATATAAGTGCCCAGATTGATGGCAATTACTGCAGGTTAACTCTCAATGAGGCAATCACTCAGGTGGTTTGAACTCTTATTATTTGGTTTGTCACCCTTATCATTAGTGACATAGAAAACTATGCTAACGAATCAAGGAAGTGTTTTAATGGCCTTGATTCAGCTTTATACATCCCTTGTATGTCAAGTAAAGCTTCCTTAAGCACCTTGAGGGACATCACACTCTTTATAGCTAGTCATATATATTTTTAAGTTAGGATGCATCTCCAATGAACACAGCAGAACGGTTGTCATGGTAGATAAATCATAGTTCCTGTAGTCCAAAATTATTAACTTAAGATAGTAGTATGAGGCATAATTTGCAACTGACTCATTATTGCCCATTTTCACAGGGAGGAATCTTGCTTCATATTTTTGACGGCTTTTTCACTACCAAACTCTGAAAGTAGTATACTCTTTACTTCAATCCAAGATATTCCAGGTTATAGGTTCACTCTAAGAATCTTCTGAGCCTTGTGACTCATACATCCTTAAATGTGGTAAGGCCTTTTCTGATAACTAGAACCATCCATGCTGTTCTCATACATCTGGAGGAAACCAACAATTAATCCTTCTCCAGGTGTGTTCATGGTTTAAAGTAAAGTTTAAAGTAAATATTTTTCTCAACAGGGTCAGCGTGCACCATGGTCAGTTGTGTAGCAGTTCTGACCAGTTGTGAGACATTCTGTTGAGTGACCCATATAAGTGCCTCCAATTGAGTACTGATCATGTAGATGTAGATTCTGGTATAGTATGCATTTGCTTCTAATTCGTCTATATTATTGTCCATAGCAAACAGCATATTTTCAAGCTGTTTTATGGCTCAACATATTTATTTAAAGCACTGATGGTTTCTCCATTCTCATTTTTGAGGAATATGAGTCCTTCTATAGATCTTTAAATGTAATTTTCAGTTTATATAGGTGAAGGTCCTCTCACAACAAGTAGAGAGGCAATTTGTGCTCTTCTAGCGGTCTCCTTGACGCATTCAAGATTATTGCGTAGATCATGCACTTCTAATTCCAGGGTATGAGTCTGAACATATTGTATTCTCCTCCCTCACCAGGAGCTTAGAGAAATCCTCTCCATGATATACTTCTCATATCCGCTTCATTTGTGAACTGCTCATGAGAACTCTAATGATAATAACAAGGAACTGATGATGCCACTCCTGTAATGAGCACCACAATCAGCTCGCTGACCTCATCTCTAGTAAGCTGTGAGGCTGACTCACTGCTAAGGGGTCTACGCCACGCAGATAAGGCACCATACAACCTTCGCTTAGATCACAATCATTCTCAGAGAGCAAGTTCTCTAATGCTACCCATTGTTGCATCAATCTCTTTAATATACTGTTCGCGCCATTGGCAAATCTCTAGTTTACACTCTTTGACATGTTTTTGTACGTTGGCCTTTGGGACTCAACAGAAGCCAATCCAACCTCTCCATTGGCAGATCAGCTCAAAGGTTTCCGCGATATAGAGTGTCCTTGATTAAAAGAGAAGATCTCATACAGGTTACTATATTTTACTCAATGGCCAATCCTAGACTGGCCACTGGCAGTTAGTTCACTTAACCCACTATAAGTGAAAATAAAAGGATAAGGTTGAGATTATGTGGAAAGTTTTCTAATGTAGTAAATGAGAGTTATATACTTTTAGTGAAAAATCAAGATAGAAAAGAATGATAATTTAAAAATAAGCTGGGAATTTTGGTTGTGATATGGATAATTTTCAGGATCCCCTGTTAGACAGCGTCTAACTGCTGCTTTCATGGTTTCATCCATTTATTCTACTTTTTATATCCGCTAGCTCCTTCTCACAGTGATTACCCCTGAACCTGGATATCCAGGGTCTCTTTCTATGTCCCAGCTTCTGTGTTATGGCGGCTACATCTTCATATATTGCTTCATTACCAATCCTTGTAATATGCCTGTCAAATTCAGGTCCATGTAATATGCCCTCGATGTGCCTTGCATCATGTATTCAAGTGATTTTTATAATTTGGTGACTTCCAGATTTGGTAATAAATCAACCTTGATCCTCAATCGTTCCTATCAGGGTAAATTGTCAAGTCATCATCTTATCATTGGCGAATTGCAAATTATTTTGGCACCCAAAAGTATAAATGGGGTCAATTTTCATATGTATCTTGGGCAACGGCATCATCTAAATTATATATATCTGAAGCATCAGGTCGAAATTAAAATTGCATGATGTCACTATGATGGTGTGGAAAATTTGGTCTGACCTAAATCTTTAATAAGAGGCTCATCCATCCCCATCTGAGGCGGTTAGGTTGCCCGCACTTACTCCAGTTTGGGGGTGATCTTTGCTCGTTATGACAGTTGAGGAATGATCTGATGATCTATTTGCAGCCTCATCTACAACAGTACCAAACTGGTCATGCTTTTTCCTTACCCATTGTTGGTCTAAGGTATGTTTGAATTTATGAAGGGCAGCCAACTTGATACATTTGGACTTATTTTAATTCCTTCTTGTTCTTATAGTACATCCCTGTGATCATATAATGAGATATGACATTAACTTTTTGCTTCTGAGGCACCATCCACCTTCAGGGCGTCAACCAGGGAGAAGTTTTTGTGGGAAGGAGATAATTTTAAGGTGGCATTTACAGGTGTAGACTTGGGACTAGCGGTGTCAGAAAAGTGCTTGTGGAAAGTGTCAATTAAGTTCTGAGCATGGAGACAATTATAGGCTGGAACCCAAATGTTCTTTATGGCATCAAAACCTTCTCATAATATCAAGAACTCCAGATGTCTCTTCACTCAACATGAGGACACAATCACCTCCACTTCTTATTTCAGTTCCCTTTTTAAAAGGTTTAAATCAAGGGTCTCAGAAGGGGAAACTTAAATAGGATTAGATTACACTCATGGAACTTGCCAAAAAACTTGCTATTTTGGGGGAATATTAAAGTGGTAGGAGGCATGACACACTTTTATAACATTCCAGTAGTGTCCTATCCTTTTGATCCCATTTTCTTGCATGACTGGTTTATAGGGATGTTCCTGACATAAAGCATCATGCGATCTCCTGCCTTAAACTAAGGCCTTACATTTCTCTTCCAATCTGCATTCTACTTGTGGGTCTTCATGTCCACATTCAAATTGGCAAGTATCTCTTTTTACTTTCCTGATGAACCTATAAAAGTCCACCATAGCTTCTTCTTTGGGCCCACAAAATGGTTCCACGTTAAATGAGATGTTAAAATTATAGTTGTTGAAGAAGGAGAACTATTAATAGAATAATTTCGAGTGCTTTTGGACTGAATTAAGTCAGGGATAGATATGAGACCCAATACAAGTATTTGAAGTATAACACCACAGAATTTTTCTAAGCATTGGTTAACTCATTCTTTTTTCTCTTTTGATTGTGGATGAAAGGCAATTGAATGGCATGGGAGAATATAAAGGTCTTTTAAAGCTCTTCCCAAAATATGGATGTAAAATGGGGCCCACAGTCATTGATAGTTTCATTTGGTATTCTAAGGGTGAGATTGATGTGAGAAATGAACAGCTTACCTATCTGAGCCACTGTTACTGTGGCTGTCAAGGGATGAGTAAGAAAGCTTGGTGAAAGAATCCACAATTACCATGATGTGATCATATTTATCTGAGAGAGTTAACTTCACAAGTAAATCTACTGAAAGGGGAGGTTAAGCCCTTCTGCTTTCTGTACAAGTACCAAAAAATTTAGAGTAGGCTAATTTTTTCATCCTTTTGCACACAAGGCACTCCCTGATAAAATGAGCTTTTGTGAAATTCTCATTCAATTATATATAGACGGATAAGATCCATGGTTATGTCTTTCCAGGGTGTCCTCAGCTATCTCATCCTGATGATCATTGATATCTTCAGGTGAAGAGATCTGGCGGAAACCCTTAAGCATCCCTGGAACCATATTTTTATTTTCCTTCACATGGTACCCCTTCATAGGATCCTCCTATACAAGTTTCATTTGGTAAGAATCTGGCTTTATTCTGACAATAAAGGTTGGGACAGGACAACCTTCTCAACATATCATATTCTCTAAGTTCTTCAGGGAAGTGCAAGCAGTAGCTCATGTAATATTCTAGGGATGGTTGGACGTAATATTATCTGGAGAAATAATCTATTGGGTGTTTAAAGCTCCTCTTGTTGAGATCAAAAGCTAAGGCCATGTTTTAACTTAATGCATAAACTAAACCATTCTCCTTGCTTTTCATGAGATCACAAGAGAAAACATACTGCGCAAGGGTTTCATGTTATAGGGCTTAACATGGGGTTAACATGAGGTGCGTGGTAATGCAACAGAGCCCAATGGTCAGTTTGGAACTAAAATTGCTGTTAAGAGAGATGTAAATTTGGCACAGTAAGTAAAAACAACCATAAATGCCATTTACTCATTATCATATATATTGTAGTTTGACTCAGGGAGGCCTTTTTTATGAGAATATCCTACTGGATGGTCAACACATCTGTGCTCACTTGCAATAGAGCTGCAGCAATAATGATGTTGGAAACATCACTGGCCAAATTTTTCTTGTCTGGGTTCATGCGGTGAAGTACAGATGTAGAGAGAAAAGTGGACTTCATATCCTGAAATGAATTTATCAAGTCAAGATGAACACTGAGAAGAAAAAGCGACTGGACTTAAAAAAGAGTGCGGCAACCTTTAATATGTTAGGAGTAAACTTTTTAAAGGAAGGTGCATGTCTCAAAAAAGCTTCTCATTCCTTTACTGAAGTTGTCATGTACTAATAACTCATTTCATTCTCTTTGTCAGAGATGATCATACATCCCTTGTCAAACACTATGTTGCTTAAAAAAGTTAACTTGGACTTAAAGAACTTGCACTTACTTATCTTTAGCACCAAGTTTTTCACTCTCAAGTATTTAACCACTTGCCACAAGTGGATCTCATGGATAGCATGATCCAGGGAAAAGACCAGTATATCATCCATAAGGGCCACTGCAACCACCCAACAAATCTCCTAACTTTGCATCAATATGGCGTTGGAAGATTATAAATACATATATAAGAACAAATGGCATGACCCATAATTATAAATTCCCTTCCTATATTAGAATGAGATAAGCCATTACTGCACTTTTTAATGCAGATTTGGTTAAAGCGTTTAAGCAGTCTAAATTGTTGAAGACTTTATCTCTATCTAAATATCTGGAAATTTACAGTCCCATAGGGATAATATGCAGAATGGGAATAGTGACATTATTCAGGTTGCCAAATCTACACAAAGGCATAGGGTAATGTCTTTTTTAAATAGAAAAAGTGAATAAACTAGGGAGTTCTGCTGGAAGAAAACCCTTTTGCCAATTATTCTGTGACCCAAACATTCAGAGCTGCCTTCTCTCCAAGCCTAAATAGGTAAATGAGAACAGAAATGTAAACCAACTCCACTGTAAGATTAAAACAACGTTTTGACTCAGTATAATCAGGTAAAGCATTTGTAGTAGCTGCATTAATTTTAACAAAAACTCCATTTGAAAAGGGAGGCAAAGAAACATCTTAGAATAGATTGAGAAGAGGCGAGAGGATGACATTTAACATTTAGATATTGTGGCAAGTCGCTTGAGGAGCCATCAGCGGACATGTGGATCACTACATCTATCCCATTTTCCAAAAATGGGACAGAGTATTGCCTTTAAAATAGGCTTGATATCAAACTTTCGCCACCACTCTACACCCAAGATAAATGAGTACATCAGTTTTTTGACTTCCAGGAAGTGGCCAGTGAGTTCTTAGCAACCTGAAACCTAACAAGAAAATGAACCTTCCAGTTTTGGTATATCCTGTAAGGTGTCATGGTTAAATGACATCATAGTGAGGACTAACCCTAAGGATAAGGCTGGGTGATAAGAGGCCCAGAAGGTGAAGCTTCAGGACCTCCCTGTCCTCAAGCATACACTAGACCAAGGTTGGGTACAAGCTAGAATGCCCAGTTTGGTATTAGTGAAGTGCCGAATGCCTGGCCCCTTTCATTGGCCCAGGCATTAAAATGAATGGTATATTCACTTAACACCAATGGCACCATTCAGTTGATGAGGAATGGGGGTTTGAAACCCATTTCATTTACAAAATGATGCGTTTGGGTTGGATCCAACTTCAATTGATTACTCGAGTGAAGTCAGTTTTGGCGTATACTACCAATTTGGATGGTAGTGTTTGCCTATTGGTGGGTTAGTACTTGGGCCCAATTCAGCATACCCCGAATTTCCCTGATATAGTTTAATTCTGTTTCCCTTGACCAACACTCCTTGTTGGTCAACTTTCCTAATAAAACCTTTCCCATTTTTGCCCAATTTATTTATGTTGTTTTAAATAATCCTGTTTGCAGACCTCTTTGAGGAGGTCTCGCACTACATAAACCATACCATTCTACTCACAATCTGGTTAGCTCCTAGTGCACCGTTGGTTCACCCAGGTTCTCTCCAACCTGGGACGTTTACCCCTTTCCCCTGTGTGCACCGCGTCATTTTTGGTGTGGTATTTTTATAATGATCGCATCTTTCCCTTTAGGTTATTATTGCTCCAGCATTCTCTGCTGGGCTCTAGTAACTTTGGTTCTAATGGCTAGTTTCCATGCATTGTCTCTGTGCACCAAGCACCACCACACTGGAAATAGGAGAGTTATAGACACTCTCCTTACACTAGTTGTCCAACCCTTTTTAAAATCATTTGCACAAACAATTTTCCGTGTGGGACTTTTCCAAAGTGTAAACAGTGGGCGCCAGCTGAGGGCCTTGCTGTGGTCAGCCACACCGCTGTTTTCTCTTTTTCCCAAATTTTGGAGCAACTCAGTGTTATTATAGTTGCCTCCATTTGGAAAGTACCCACCCTTCATGCTCATACCTGGTGGATACGGAATTTTTGAGGTTCAGAAGTCATGATTCCCCAACTTTCCGCTGAAACTACCAAAATCAAGTTTACTAAACAGGGTTTAATTTGACAGTGTGTTCAGACAATGCTGGC
The DNA here is from genome assembly GCA_022478985.1 of Massospora cicadina. Taxonomy (NCBI): domain Eukaryota; kingdom Fungi; phylum Entomophthoromycota; class Entomophthoromycetes; order Entomophthorales; family Entomophthoraceae; genus Massospora; species Massospora cicadina. The sequence goes on from JAKSZP010014729.1 coordinate 64,201, forward strand.
TGAATTGGCGCAGATGTCCCTGGGGGTGTTGGCCTTGTATAACATCGGGCATTCCATTGCTGTTATGGAAATATGGTCATTTGTGTCTAAAACGCGTTTTATAACGAAAACACTATGTATAGCTCTGAACCATATATGCTCTTTCATGGCTCAGAGAAGGAACCTATTCCTGTATACCAAATCACCCAAGAAAATCCCCGTTTGACCTCTTCCATGATTAGCAGCACTCAGGAAGTTGAAAAGGAACTGCGCTTACAATATAAGAACGTTTATGCCCCTGCTGAAGATATGGTTGGATATGCGGCCTCAGTAGTAAGAGTGGCCAAGTATCCTTCTCCATTCTTTGATTTAAGAGCACACCAGGGGACATGTTACTGCCAAATGAAGAGTTTGTTGGTGAGTTACTGACGTTTTCAGCTTAAAATAAAGACCATTCTGGGTATTTTCTGCTGACTGCTAACCTTTCCTCCCATTTAGGGAAATTCAGCACCACTATTCTGGTGGATACTGGTGCCATGGAAAACTTTAAAGACTTGAGTCTAGCCAACTACCTTGGGCTGCATTACTTGCCTGGTGTTATGGTTAGGGGAGGGGCATCCCAAGGTATTCCCACTCTGAAGGTCGTTGGGAAAGTGGACTATCAGGTTGGCAAATACCACTTGTCCAATCACTTCCAAGCTATCAAAAACCTCCTTTACCCTCTTATTTTGGGTGTGGAGTGGTGGCGGAAGTTTGACGTTAGAACCAACTTGAAAAAGAATACCCTATCCCTAACAGTAAAGAATGGTCGCACACTTGTTGTTCCTTTGTCTGAGGCTGACGCTCGGGGCGACTTGCCCCACTGACCCCACCTTCACACCCTTAACCTTGCCTCTATGCTGAAGCCCACTGTGGTGGTTCCCCTACCTTCTTGTTTGGAGGGTTTGGAATCTTTCTTTGATGCAGCTTCAGCTGACGCGTTACCTGATCATTCTGAGTATGACTGTGACTTCAAACTCACTGTGGATCTGGTGTGTATATCCTCCCCTATTTATCCATTGACATTCCAAGAGGAAGAGGCGTTAGACGTGTGGGTGAAGGAGAAGTTAGCCAAAGGCGCGATTTTTCAGCGTATCTCCAATGTATGCTCCCCACTTCTCTTTGTTGAGAATCATGATGGTACTCTACGCCACTGCATAGACTATGGGAACCTCAACAACATTACTATACCAGACCTCCATCCCATCCCTTGGATTCACAGATTGTGCGCTATGTGGAGAAGGCGAAGGTCTTCTCCAAGCTGGATTGCCTCAATGCGTTCAATCAGATCCGTATTAAGAAGGGCCAGGAGTGGTTAACCGCATTCTGCACCAGAAAAGGAATTTTCTCAGTTTTGGGTCATGCCCTTTTGGCTTAAAAATGCCCATTCTATCTTTCAACGCCGTATTGATGCAGCTTTGGGGGACCTGCTTGGGGTATGTGCGGTTGCCTATATGGATGATATTCTGGTGTTTTCCCCTGATCATGAGTCCCATGCAGTACACCTTTGGCAAGTGGTGGAGAGGTTAAAGGCAGCCCGCCTTGTGCTGAAGATTAGCAATTGTTATTTTCATGTGCCTAGTCACTTTTCTGGGCAACGTCATGTTTGACCAAGGACATATGATAACTCCAGGAAAGGAGAAGGCTATCGCGAGTGGCCCACCTCCACCTTGGTCAAGGAATTGAGGATCTTTTTGGGGATGTGTACGTTTCTCAAGAGGTTCACACCAAAGCTTTCTGAGGTGGCAGCTCCCTTATACAAGGCTAGCGGTGCCAAGGTGCTTCAGTAGTCCCCTGTTTTGGAGGATGCTTTTCAAGCAGTGAAGTGCATCCTGTTGTCCACGTCTGTTCTTCGCCATGTCAACCCTTCAAAGGAGTTCATTGTGTCTACTGATTCTAACTTCGCCATAGCGGCCGCCTTGTTACAAGTAGGCGAAGATGGGATAGAGCATCCAGTGGGATATTTTTTCTAGGAAAATGTCTCTGCCTGAGTTGAACGACGCCGTTTATGACAAAGAGTTACTAGTAGTAGTGGAGGTGCTGACATATTGGCGTCACCACTTGCATGGCTCTACCCAACCATTCTGTGTACATACAGATCACCGTGCCTTGCTGTACTACCGCGCCCCTCATGTCCTAACCCCATGGCAGGCCCGTTGGCATGATACCCTTGCCCAATTTGCCATTTCTTATGAATTTACCAAGGGCAAGAATGATGGTTTGGCAGATGCTTTAAGCCGCAACCCTGCTTTAGCTTTTGATCCAAAGGAGGTGGAAGTCCACAACACACAGGTGATGATTCCTCCAGATAAAATTATGGCTTAACTTCCCTCTCCCCTGGCCAACAGGCCAGCACTTATTCCTCTAAAAATGCGGAGGAAATAGTATGTTCATAAAGGTAGTCCTTTCTCAGCCGCTAGCAGCCAAATATATTATGATACTTGCTAAGAGTGCTTTGAATCAAGAGGATCTCTCCAGGGGCTATCACGTGAAGGATGAGATGGTGTGGTTTCAGAGGCGCCTTTGGGTACCTTCTGGACCACTGCGCCTGGAAATCATCCGGGACCATCATGACAGAATCATTATTGGTCATCCTGGTAAAGCAAAGACCTTGGAGTTGATACATCAGACCTACAATTGGAAGGGCTTGCCTGCTCAGGTGGGGCGGTATTGTAAGGAATATTTGATCTACAACCAAATGAAGCCAAATCGTCAACCTTTAGTGGGGTTGTTAGTACCATTCCAGAAAGCTGAAGGGCCCTGGACTTCCCTATCAGTGAATTTCATCGTGGAACTACCTGTCTCTGATGGTTACAATGCCATCATGGTGGTGGTGGACCATTTTACGAAGTTTGCCCACTTCATTCCTTGCAGAACTACAATAACCGCGGCTGAGATGGCTAGGCTCTTCTTCATACATGTGTTTGCACTCCATGGGGTTCCACAAGAGATTATCAGTGACCAGGGGCCCCAATTTATCTCCGTTTTTTAGGAAGAGTTGTGTAAGACTCTTCAGATTCGCCCCTGCCGTTCAACTTCCTATAACACTCAATCAGATGGGCAGACTGAACGAGTGAACCAGTGCTTGGGGCAGTTCCTGAGATGTTACACCGCCGCAGATCATTCAGATTGGGCTTCTCACCTTCCTATGGCCCAATTTAGTTACAACAACACGTTGCATTCTTTGATTGGTTGTTCCCCTCTTTTCGCCAGCCATGGATTTAACCCCGCCTTTAACAAGGAGCCCAGCTGTGGTTCTAAGGTTGAAGAGGTGGTGGACTTTGCCAAGACAATCAAGAAGGTCCACCAGGGGTTTCCACAAGCTTGGAGGCGGCAATGCAAGTGTATAAGGAGAACGCTGATGGGAAGTGCTGAGTGGGTCCTGCATACAAGGAATGGGATCTCGTGATGCTTGATGCTTGTAACACCCTTATCAAGCAGCCATGCAAGAAGCTGGGACCAAAGAGGATTGGTCCCTACCGCGTTGTTATAGAGGCGGGCCATGCCTCATACCAGCTAGATCTTCCCCCTTCATTTCTTATCTTCTCTGTGTTTCATGAGAGAAAACTGAAGTTGTTTGAGGGCCCCCACCAGAGACTCCTGAAGCCTATCTCGTGGATGGGGCGCCAGAGTGGAAAGTGGAGGAAATAGTAGCCTCCCGCCATGTTAAGAGACAGCTTGAGTACCTGGTATCCTGGAAGGGTTTTGATGCTGCAGAAAACAGTTGGGTTCCAGCGCGTGACTGTATGCATGCCCAAGATCTGATTGAAGCCTTCCACAAGCGTTTCCCCCGGGCTGCTGGATCTCAACCCAAACTGACCGTTGCCACCATGAATTTGGCCCCTGCCCACAGAAACTTTCCTTTTGTGCAAGCCCTTGGAGGGGGGTTGAGCCCCATCAGGAGGAGAGGGTAATGTCATGGTTAAATGACATCATAGTGGGGACTGACCCTAAGGATAATGCTGGGTGACAGGAGGCCCAGAAGTTGAGGCTTCAGGCCCTTCCTGACCTCAGGCACACGCTAGACCAACGCTGGGTACAAGCTAAATATGACCAGGTTCATATTAGTGAAGTGCCAAACGCCCAGCCCCATTTGTCAGCCCAGGCATTAAAATGAATGGTATATTCACTTAACACCAATGGCACCATTCAGTTGATTGAGGAATGAGGGTTCAAAACGCACTCCATTTATAAAATGATGCATTTGGTTCAGATCCAACTTCAATCAATTACTTAAGTGAAGTTGGTTTTAGCATATTATACCAATTTGGATGGTAGTGTTTGCCTATTGGTGGGTCAGTGCTTGAGCCCACTTCAGCAAACCCCATATTTCCTTGACGTAGTTAAATTCTGTTTCCCTTGACCAACACTCCTTGTTGGTCAACTTTTCTAATAAAACCTTTCCCATTTTTTCCTGTTTTACTTATGTTGTTTTGAACAATCCTGTGCACGGACCTCTTTGAGAAGGTCTCGCACTACATAAACCATACCATTCTACTCACAATCTGGTTAGCTCCTAGTGCACTGTTGGTTCGCCCAGGTTCTCTCCAACCTGGGACGTTTATCCCTTTCCCCTGTGTGCACTGCGTCATTTTTGGTGTGATATTTTTTATAATGATCACATCTTTCCCTTCAGGTTATTATTGCTCCAGCATTCTATGCTGGGCTCTAGTAACTTTGGTTCTAATGGCTAGTTTCCATGCGTCAGCTCTGTGCACCAAGAACCACCACATTGGAAACAGGAGAGTTATAGACACTCTCCTTACATAAGGCGCTCGCTCTAACCATACCACAAGTTAATTGTGTAACTCAAGGTAGTCATCTTGGTCTTTATCTATAATTCTCAAAAGCACCTGTGTCCACCAAAGTTGTAGCTCTGACTTTACCCTGAGGGGAAGAGAGAGTAGTAAAAGTATAAAAGAACCAAAAAAATTCCCTAATTAAATCTGAACTTGCAAAATTGCGATTTTAAGGTATATCAATCATACTATATATGCCTGGTTACATATTTTTATCATAGAAAGGAGTGGGTTATTCACCTCTTTTACAAAAGAAAGATTATAGCTAAAATAATTTTCATTTAATTCATAATTTATCTCATATTGTGATATCAAATCTTTTTTAGTCACCTGAGTGCAAAAATCATTATATTGGTCAGGCAAGACTTCTCTTCAGGGTATCTGATACAAAGTATTTGGTTTGGGCTAGAAATAATAGATCTGACGATTCTTCATCAGTTTTTTGTAATAAAAATTTATTATGTTGCTTTCAGGTTCCAAAGGTAGAACAACCAATCTAATAGCTAACAAAAAGTTGTTAGACACTACCATAATGGCGAGACCCTCTTCCAATGAGGTTCAATTTGTTCCATGAGAAGGACACCAGCTCAAAAATTATTAGATTAAAGTTAAGTATAGTTACTGGGCTAGACTCTTTCCAGCCCTTTGATTCCACCAAGAACAATAATGTATTAGCATAAAAAACTGCTTTTTTGGAAATAAAGTGAAGATTTCGGGTTAATATATAGGGGTCCCACAGGCAAAGCATACATGGCTTAATTAACAGTCTCAACATCTTGGGGTGAAGAAATTACCAAGGAGGGCTGCAATCATATGATGAAAGTTGGCAGGAAGAGCCTTCTATAATGGAGAACTCATTTCATTTATAATAAGAGTAGAACAAAGAAATGACGCTTTAATGACATCAGATAAGGCTGGTCATGGGCCCAACAATAAAATTTGTATAAATAGCCACCAGTGGAAAGACCACCTTACAGAGGGCAAAGAGCTAATGTAACATCTGGAAGAGAAGGCAAAACTGGTTGATGTGCCTCCAGAAAGCGTTCAAAACCTTCTAAAAACTTCCAAAATTTTGATGTGGTTCTGATAGCTATAAAGACCCAGCAATTAAACTGGGTGAAAGTTGACACAGTAGGCCAGCGTTGCAAGGTGGTGGACAAGGGACATTTTTGGATGCATCAATAGAAGCTTCCATAGAATTGTAAGCTAAAATAAGATTAATTAAAAACAGATTTTTGGGTTTGGGTTTGGCAAAAATTAAAGTAAGGTTGCAAAAGGCCTGAAACAACCAATTATATTCAGAAATGGTATGGATTCTCAAAGGGCTGTGGTGAGAATTTAACCAAGTCATAAGCCAAACAAATTGAGAGAAGAAAGGGTAGTGAAGAGCATAGCGACCATGACATATGGAAAATGTATCATGTTCGCACTTAATAAGAGTAATACTTAAACAAGTTCAATGCAAGTATAAATAAAGGTTGATTGACTAATGCAATAAGTATTAGTGTGGAAAACCAGCCAATTCTTGCTCGCTGGTGCTTCATGCCTGCTGGTTTCCACAAAAGTTTGTAAATAAATTTAAGTTTAAATATAAACTCTAATAAAATTTGGTTTTTATAAATTTTATTGAGAGTGCAATAGAAAGGAAAAATGGCCCCCCTTGACTTATGACCATTTAGTATTTAAAGTGTTTTGAGGGTTGAGGGAAATTTGAGGATATATTCATAATAGCTTAGCCTAGTCCAAATTAGGAAATATGGAGAAATAGTATATCACAACTCAGGTACTTGCTTCAGGGCAGCGGAATTATGGAAGGGGAATTCTGATTGGCCAACATGTACCTGTGAGGTAACAATTTTATAAACTTGAGCCAATCCCCATTTGAAAAATTTCTTTCACCTTGAGGGGACCCCCACCAAGCCTTTAAGGGGGGTCCCCAATTAGGTGCCTTGAAGGACTTGGTTGTGGTTGGGGGAGTGCCTTCCAATGGTTGCCCCAAAGTCTGTCAAGTGGTTGGAGTAATCTGACCATTCAATTTCACATTTGGTGCCTGAGGAGGTTTTAAAATGGTGTTACCCCAATTAACAAGGTTCTACCAAGAATCAGCCAGGATCTTTTGGATGATATCTTTGATAGCATTGTTTTCATTATTATTAGAATCGCTCTTAATAACATAGGAGAATCACAAATGGCTGACATTTCCTCTTTTCAGCTGAATTCAACCTAAAACATTCTTCTTTTTCAGCTGTGAGGGCAAATGTCTGACAATCAGTATCTCCCCTATTATCATTAAGATGATGTAGGCTCAAGCCTAAATTATCAGGGAATTATATGTTAATATATAACAAACAAGCACTGAAGATGGTGCCTACACTTTGATGGCACAAAGAAAAGACAAGAGATGTCAAAAAGGTCACCAAGTGGAACAGAAAGTAAATGACTTGGAAAAGACTCAAGGGGAGTTCATTCCATTTTTATATTTGCATTACAGGCCTTGAGGAGCTTTTATAAAGTGGTCCAGAATGCATTAACATAGAAATTGAACCAGCTTTGATTTTAATAGTATAAAACAACTTGTGGTATTGGAGACCTCCTCAACAAGATCTGTGGCTAGAATGGCTAAAAGTTCATCAGATAAAAATTAATTAAGTTTTTGTTATATGTGAATTTGCCCAGCAAAAAGTTGGTCTGACAAAACAACTTCTAAGGATAATTGGAAAAAGGGTCAGTATTGTTTTGTCATGGCACTAAGCCAAATATACCCATTAGAATCACACTAGCATCAAAGGTAATTAGTAGCTTGAGCTTAGCTGAAAATTCAATCTCTAGACCAGATTTTTTATCTGCAGTTTATGATAATAAATTAATATGTTGGTTGAGTTTCATGATTAGTTCTGGCGTAACTTATGTTCTCATTGGTGTAATAGTTTATTATTTTTTATTCTGTAGTTGCGTTATTAACAAAATAATTATGCGACTTCTTAGTATCAACAGGGGCATGATTAGACCTTACCTATCTTTAGTCCAAGGTATGTTTGAGATCAGGGGGAAGCTTAATTAATAGTTTTATACATGCTAATTCATCATTGCTCTTATAGTATATTCCTGTGTTTTGTCATGAAATGTGACAAAAAATGGGTTTTTAACAATCTAGTAGATTTTGCAAACATAAATATCCATAAAGTTCTTGTATATGGTGTTTTTAGCATAAGACTGAGAGTATACTTGACTTAAACAAATAATGGTGAAAAATTTGTTTAATAAAACATGTTATTTGATAGAATGTTATGGTTTATTCTAAAATAAAAAACATTATCTGTATAATTTTAGTTTTATATTATTAAATTTTATTTGAGGTGGGCTGACCTGGGGACGATACCACACCGATTGAGGGGAAATCGAATGAATGGGAAAGAAGGATAAAATCCGGAAAACCTCTATGCGCGGCGTATGATAGGCCAGGAACTCCATGGACCGCCTTTGCTATTCGCTATCTCGGTTCGGGGCATTGGTGCGCAACGCCAACACAGTCATAATTGTCCCTTACCCAAAGTTCAAGTACCGGAATCGAACTTAGGGAGGCAGTGGTAGAGGTCCTATTTTACCACTGGGGTATCCTCCCCTGCGATTAGTTATTAGTTGATTTGATGAGTTCAGTTAGCTTAATTGAGTGGTTAGTGGTTTTTGTTGATTCTATTGAGCAATTAGATTTGAACAAGTTATTGTTTATCTATGATATAAAATCTAAATTAATTATTTGAATATCTGAGATTATATAGTTACGACTGAGCAGTTTGATATTCAGCTGATTTGATATTTTAAATGGTTTTGTTAAGTGGTTAGTGGTCATTTTTTATACACTTTTCTTAAACTCACAGTCAATTCTGTCTGTCTGTAATCAAATCTTACAAGCTCTATTTCAGACACTTATCTATATATATAAAAGCAAATGTGTATGTGTGTGTGCGCGATGGCCAGTCAAAACTATAGCATGTAGAGCTCTGAAAATTTGGCTATAGGTGGACGGGAGGGGGTCCGTGTGCACCTCGAAGCCAGATTTTTAATTTTCATAGTAAAATAAAAAGTTTTATATGTAACAAGTTAAAATTTTATATGTTTTTAATGGAAATCGGTATATTGTTACGGCCGAAAAGTTTGATATTCGGTTGATTCGGTAGTTTAAATGGTTTTGTCGAGCGGTTGGTGGGTTTGAGTTGACTAATAAGCTTAACGGTTCTAATGAAGCAGTTAGTGATTGGTTGATTCGATAAGTTAATTGGTTTTGGTAAGTGGTTGGTGATTTTGGTTGTTTCAATACATTTAGTTTTGGTTTATGAAGCGGTTGGTGATTGGTTGATTTTTAATCTAAAGGTTTTAGCTAAGTGGTTTAGTGGTTTAGCTAATTCGATAGGTTTAATTGGGTATGGCTGAATGGTTGGTAATTTTATATTGATTCAATATAATTTGATTTTTTTAATATTATCGATAACCATCTACAAAAATAAAAAAGAATTAATTAGGATCATCAGGTGAACTTAAAGCCCAAAAACAAATATGTGCTAAACTGGGTATCAACAAGAATTAGCCTAAAATTTTATTTACAAAAGTATCAGTCTGTTAATTTCTTTATATAGATGCATTACCACTGCCTCCCGAGTTCGATCCCGGTAATGGAATTTGGGTAGGGGACGATTTTGACTGTGTTGGTTTTGCACACCAATGCCCCGAACCGAGATAGCGAATAGCAAAGGCGGTCCATGGAGTTCCTGGCCCATCATACGCCGCGCATGGAGGTTTTCCGGGTTTTATCCTCCTTTCCCATTTTCTTCACTTCCCTAATCGGTGCGGTATCGTCCCCAGGTCGGCCCACCTCGAATAAAATTTATATAGATGCATTATCTCGAGCAAATAACCAAAAATCACCAAACTTGGCACAAGCATTCTATAAAGTTTGGGAACGGAATGCTAATATGTAATTATTTAAAATAATCATATAAATTTAAATATCAGTTCTATTTAAGATCTAGAACATATATTTTTAATCTATTTATATAGCAATTTGGCTGGGTATTTTCATATTCATTTAATTCTATTTTTTCATAGGTTTTTGATAAGGGGTTGGTAGTTTTTGGCCGCTGTAAATTTCGTAATTGGTTTTCGCTGAGTAGTGGTTTATCTTTTGGCTGATTCGATAGGCTCAATAGTTTCAGTTAAGTGATTGATGGTTTAGTTAATTTGGCAGGCTTAATTGATTTTAGCTAAGTGGTTGGAGGTGATAATTTTTAATAGGTTTAATGGTCTCTGAACTTATTGATAGCTATCTACCAATATAAAAACTAAAATAATTTAGAATCTGATTGATTTGATAGGTTCATTTTATTTGGCCGAGTGGGTTGATGGTTTTTGGTCGAATCGATAGGATACAGTTTAGCTTTGGGGGTGATTAGTTATTGGCTGATTTGATAAGTTCAGTTAGTTTTAGCTGAGTGGTTGGTGGTTTCGGTTGCTTCGATTGAGCAATTAGATTTGGCCGAGTAGTTATTACTTAACTATATATAAAATCTAAATTAATCAATTCGAATCACATAAAATTCTATAGAAACCGTAGCGAAGCACGGGTAACTCCGCTAGTTAGTCATATAAAAAGCTAAAGTTTATGGTGAAATAAGATAACTTATAAGTCTCCAACTGATACAATAAAAGCTTATTGCTTATAGCTGTTTGCAAAAGGATATTGTAACTTGTTCTCAAATATAATATTAGATAGGCTAAGTAATTAGTTATTGAGCACCTGTTTACACTTATATATTTATATAGATTTATGAATAATCTATTATATGTAAGGGATCAGAGAACTGTTTTTAGGAGCATTATAGTGCAGACATCATATCTATGACTTACGTATATAATATTATCAAACTAAATATTTTATATAATGTACACATATACATCTTTGCATATAAACGTTGATATACCTATGTTTATTAAAGGATTAGGATCAAAGCATAAATTACTCAATAAGGTACTGATTTATCACTTATATTACATTATATCTGAAAACAACATACTGGTTTTGCCTCTTGTTATAATTTCGGACGGTATCGCTAGGATCCGTCAGGTTATTCGCACAGGTTGAACCCACTGAGCAACGGACGGACGATGTGGGGATCGTCGGTCCTTTGGACGCACTTGAAAATATACTAAAAATAGGAGCAATTGCCCCAACCGATTCTTTTATTTATTTTTTATAAATACAGCTACTTTTCGCTGTCCCATCTCGTCTAGCTAAAAACAGCCTAACCTCTCTCAATCGCCTATCTCGTTTATATACAGCGGCTTCAGGCGATACTGCTTCTCATGGCTTGGGCTATTCTATTCCGGATTCTCCTCGAATTCGGCTTGTTATTCTCTAATCCTCTGTCACCCTAATTGTAGGCAATTTACTTCGTATTTGTCGAATGTCAACATCGCCTTATCGCCTTATATATAGAAGCGATCCAATAGACCCATTACATCCAATAAAGACCTGTTATATCCCAATATTGCCTCATCTCGAGGCACTCGAATAATCGTAACTGATACTATGTTCGGCGGATTCCGCCCTGTTATCCCACGATTATTGTCCAGTCATTTCAAAATCGCGACACCTCTATTATCATCATTACAAAAACCATATTAACAGATATATGATGAGATAAAATAGTATGTTTATACAGTTTAACTGAAGCAAACTGGACTATCAACTAGAAAATAATAAAAAGTGGTTGATAAATAGTTCATTACAAATTTAAAAGGATTTGATTGTTATTATAGAGATATAAGGTAATGTTTTGGATATCTGCTCAAAGATTTAATTTGAGATTTGTTATAACAAACCATACAAAAACTAAATATATACTTAATTTATATCTCACTAATTATTAGACTAAGGCACTTCTCTTTAACTGCTCAAAGTCACTTTTGAGCGATTTTAAATTTAAGTTTATTTATCCACAGCCATCTGCCCAAACCTATTCTTTGATGTCCTTGGCTCTGCCACCTGCCACCCCAGTGTGGGGCAGCAGTGCACCCCCACCTAGCATTTTCCGCCCTGCAGGCAAGCGCGTTTGGACAGGTTCAAACAGCCCGCCCACTGCTTCCAACCGTTTTGTCCCCCCACGAGACCTAGCACTCCACCTGGCGTGCATCCACCCTTCTCACCCCCATCCTCTCGCCCTCCCTCGCTCTGCTATTCGCTGTTGCCTCAGAGTAGACTATGGACATTTGTTCCCATATGCCGATAAGGCAATTATTGACCTAGCCACTACAGCCTTTGCGCCAGCTGGCTTTATAGACTTCTGCCCTTTTAAGGGCTACTTTGACGTTGGGTTCCAATCTGAGGAGGATGCTGAAGTGGCAGCACAAACTCCTCTAATTTATAAAAAAAACCCCATTCCCACAACCCGTACTTGCCTCCCTTCAGACACCACGCTAGTGGTATCCTTTGCAAATCTCCCATCCCACCTTCCACCCCAGGTTTTGTATGACCAGTTGGTCATGGGGCTCATGGCTTATGGCACTCAGCCCAACCTCATCTTTGCTATTCCTTCTGGTGCAGAACGCCTTGCTGCTCCTCGTGCAACAGCCACCATCATACCACACCACCCTACCATAGCCCAACAAATCCTACCCCGCACTAGTGTGGCTGCAGCACCTGATCATTTCTTTTGGGCTCGGGTCGATAATGGTAGGCAGATTTATTCCCTCTGCTTTGGCCTCGACCATGCAAAAAGAGTATGCCCTAAGGCCAAATCTGCTGATGCAGCTTCTGAGCCCCCTCTGGAGGTTCAGTATGGGGTGCTTTGCTGCCCCCTCCCACCCTCCAATCTCATTCAGTGGGCCCACATGGAAAATCAGCCCCACCCAAAACCTCCATCCTCACTCTCCCACCTAAATCTACGCCAGCCAATCAGAGCAATACTTGGACCAACATTCGTACCCAAGCAGCTGCCCATTCACCCAATCCTACCCACTCAAATTTAAATGCCACTATTCCAGTGAACCAAAATCTATGGGATCTATTGGCTGAAACTGACGAATCAGGTAATATCCTTATTAGTAAGCATACAGGTCAACCTCTCTGCCATGGTGATTATGGTCGGGCAGAATTTTTCCTTCCCAACTTTGATGAAACCCCTACCCCTCGCCATTTTGCTCCTCTACCCAATACCCCCTTCCAAAGTGACCACCAGCTCGCCTTAGCTGCGGTGGCCTCTCCTCATTGCCCAAAACTATGCACCGCGGTGGCCCAGTCAGTGGCTCAGCTCCAGCATGGCCTGCCCACCATCTTCTTCCCCCTGACTTCCCTGAATCTCCCTGCAGTGACATCTCAAAATTATTTGATGATACTGAAATTGCTGTTATGAATGTCGCAACACTTGCTTCATTCAACCCCTCAGCCAAAATCACCTGCCACAGTATCTCCCTTTTCACTCAACTTCCTGAAGCCCGCAAAGAAGCTGAAGTTCTCCTCGCAGCTTTTGTTGAGACACTTTCCCATCATTATCTTGATGCAGAAGTGGAAAACTCCTACTACACTGACCTCAGCCCCCACTATGCAGATGCCCCAACGCCCTGGCTCTCTGCTCTAATCTGGTACTGCAATCAACACCCCTTGATTGAGGCAGATCTTTCTGAAAACCAACCCCCCAACCCCTCCTCACCCTCTGCCATGGTGGGTTAAGCAGTTTCTGCTTCCCACCTGGTTAGTAGTTTGTTTTGCCATTTTGAGTGTTGTGATCGGTACTGTCTGTCCCCTGGTCAGCGTACCTCAAATAAATCAAATTATTAGACTAAGGCATTAAACCAAATAATTCATACCCTATCCAGCTTTGTTAAATAAATTAAATTAATTTTTTTTTCTCTTGGGCCACTCCCAATACTTAACTATCACTATATGCAATCCTTGCCTTTGAAGCCATGTCAAATGTTAGATTTAATTTTCTATAGATTTTATCGGGGGTCATCCCCAATGTTCTACTATTGCATTATATTATCTTTGTCCTCATGGCTGTATCACCTCTTAACATAGTTTTACTACAAATTTGTTGGGCTGCGTAACAATATAATGGTATTATCAAAGTGGTGATTAATCCCTTGCTACCCCATCAGTGCTAAACCATGAATTGTTAATTTACATCAATTTACCTCCTACCTGAAGCTTTGAACAATAAAATCACTTATTGCAATCAATTTCTTTGCCTCAGCGCTGCTAAAGATGCACCAATAATAGGCTAATACTATCCTAGTTTGATTGTTACAATTTAGTTGTAATTGACTGATTGCTTATAATTTAAGTGCAATGAGGCTTAAGCAAACTTCTTCTTGTCTTTTCAGACCATTATACAACTTAACTGAAATCATTAAGTACTGCTCAGTTATCAAATATTTGCACAAATAATAGCAAGAGATTTAGAAAAGAATATAACAAAGGGACTCCATTTGGAAGAACTATCTTGTTCTGATAATAGCTATCAAAGCCTACACAAAACCTGAACTTTTAACCTTTAAAACCCAAGTAATGTCAGTACTAGATACTATATGTGCTTTATCTATTTTAATAAAAAGGGCATTTATCCTGGAAGGATATTCTTGCTTTCACTCTAGTGCAGGTTTTGTTTAATATATGTTAAAAAACCAGTACTTGTTAAAAAACTCAGTGTGGTATATTTGTCCTAAAGTCAACCCACCTCAAATATTTTTTTACTATTTTATTAACCTATGTTTCAAGATTAAGGGCTTAGTTTACATTTTTCAAAGCTTTTGTCATTAAACATATTACCTTAAGTTAGTGTATGAACTGACCTGTTCATTTAAATTACAATGTTGCCATGGCAGTTTCAACATTGTGGTGCTCATTAAAGAGGGCACATCCTTATCTGAACACTAAAGTTAATACTATGATCCATATTGAGAACATTCTTTATGTTGAAGCAGCCAATCAAGAGGACCAGAATACTTATGACCAATCTAATAATCAACTTATTGACAAATTAAATGGCCACATTGACCTCATCTTGGAAATCTTTTTTTAGTACTAGATGGTCCCACTCATCTTGGAAATCTTGTTAAATTAAAATCACCAAGTTCACAATATATTAAAAGATACTAAAGATAGTTGATGCCACATCAATGTCATATGTTATGGATATAGCAGTTCACTCCAGAAAATGCCATATAAATAGAGATTAACTCTTCATTACCTAGTTCAATACCATATAAAAGAAATTAAGGAATTGAAAGTTGACCTTGTCTCTTGCACCTAGAAACTCAATGTTGCCCAGATGTTTAAGTTGGAGCGCTGTTACTTATTATTATGTTAAAATGGTATTGATAGGATATTGGCTATGCTAATTTCTTATTATGGACATTTTAAATAAAAGCCAATAAGGCTGGTTAGATGCACTTTTTTACTAAAAAATCAATTCTGACCTTAGATATTTCCATACAACACAAAGCTGGTAAAAACACCTCATGATACAACTGCAGCTTCCAATCATTCTCCTTTGATAATGTCAATTTTCTTTATGCTGATAGGCCAAAGCTGGTTTATTCACACTCCTCATATGATCAAGCAAGGTGGTTGAACTGTATCATTGTGAGCTTTTTGGCCCCGTGGAAATAGATAATATTTTCACATCAGTCTAATCTGCTTGCTCAATTTTGATAAAAGTGATAATGTACATAATTTTTTGCCTTGTTTAATATTAAAATTGGAATTGACCACAATGTCTCAAAAACAATGACATTAGTAGTTATAATAGACTCTGTGATTCAAGGGGTGGTGATGCCTAAACAAAGTGAATCAGGAATGGCTCACCTTAGTGCTATAGATCTTAATTGAAGTAAGTTTGGAGGAGCAGAAAGGTTGATTACATGAGAATTTTGTTCAATAATATTTCATTAAACAAAGATTAGCAAGTCATGGACTTTGCTAAACAGCTTTACTTTGATGTACATGTATTATATGGAACCAAGGTTATAATACCTTTGACACCCAAATTGCCCTTCTCCAAACCTATAAGCCTATAAAATCATAATGGGTATTGTTTCTAGTTGAAATGATGAACATACCATTACACAAATGGTTACTCATCTTTACTAAAGCACTGTCACTTTTGGGTTTCCAAACTCAAGTTAACCAGAGCTTTATGAAATATGCTTTGGCTTATCTCCCTTTAAGTGAATTTGACATTACATTATAGGCCTTTCTTTCAAAAACTTATACTCAGTCAATTAACTTGTCATATATTAAGGGAGTTAGGGTACTATGCTAATCATTGTCATCCCTTATTGTCAAACTAAAAGCCCATGTTGTAAGCCAAGCAACTGGGATGACTTGAGAAAATATGGGACATAGTATGAAAGGATATTCTGATTCTTGCCAACACTCTACAAATCACAACTAAAATCAAAGCTGACTGTCTGATACACTAAAGAATTGCAAAAGTAAAACTCATATATTTGTCACCATTTTACATCAAGATATAAATTTGATGTGGTAACTATGGCCACTCATCTGCAGAAAGAAAGTGAAGTTTTATCAGATCATAAGCTAGTAGAGATGCCTTAAGTTCAACAATTGGAACAACAAGAGCTTCAGTAACCTCTGGTGATTCTTCAAATTGGACAAGGTCCACATGATCATAACTATAGGGCATTAAAGGATTAAATTCCTTAAATGTAAAAATTTCAAACTCCTATATATGTTAAGCTGACACTTTGGGGGCAAACTTAACTAATTTATCTGAAGCTTACTATTCTTAGTGCACCTACATTGTCATTATGGTTAATAAACTTAAAGTAAGAGGCATCATGGACATTGGGGCACCAATTTTATAGTGTCCACTAGACTAGTAAAGAAGCTTGGTCTTATACTGAATGTTGACCACAAAAACCATAAGTTACCATAATGCTCAAATTGACTATATTCCTAAGAGCTTATAGTGCGCTGACTATGCATTTTAGCTTACTAGTGGTATCAGCTTCAGCCATCTCTTTACCAATTTAAAAATTATGAATTTCTTATCAGGACCCCTTTCATTAGGACTTTAATATCAAGGGCAATTTTGGAGTGAACAGTTTTAGATACTTGGCCAAAATCTTCCATTATGAATAATAAAATAATGATATCCTTGATCCTCAAATCATGCATTTGTTAATATCGCATTTAAGGTGGCATAATACTAATTGATCACCAACGAATTTGTGACTATATTTGGGCGATTACCTGACCAAATTTTGGAATCCAAAGGCATCTCATTGAGGGACAATCGTAATTTACCAGTATAGCAGGCTATCAGGCTATAATGGGAGCTGAAATTAAGTTATATATTACCCCAAGGATTATATGGCATAATATTTGCACAAATCTACCAAAAAACTTGGAACCTGTTGTTGCACCTGAGCTTATATCACCCAACTATATTGAAAATCAAGTATTAGCTGCCATTTTGTATTCCTATCCATATCAGATTAAGCTACACTAACTTGTTGCTTTTTTATATACTGTACCAACCAATAAAGTATATAGTACCCATGATTTTAGGAATCTGGATGAAATTGGGCTTTAAGGTGAGGTGCACCACATTGTTTGCTTGCTTATGTATTGTAAAATCTTTCTGGATCAAATGAAGATGAAAAGGACCAAGCACTGTCTTTATATGATACATAATATATTTTATTCAAAAAATTTCAATTCAAGTTATGCACAAGACATGTATTGTAAAAAGTGGCGCCATAAAAAAGTTTCCCTCAAAGCTTACTAACCTTCTGATATGGCTTCCTAATCTGTTAGCTGAGGTGCCATATTGGGTTTTTAATTTATGATAAAGCCTTTGTTTGGATCATTTCCTTTTAAATATGTGTAGCAGCTTCCCCTTTTGGGTTGAGCAACACTAGTGCTAAAAAGACGTGTGAAGTAACTGGTTTAACCAATTATACAGCTATTTATTTATAACTAATATTTATCAATGTCATAATTTAACTAAAACTCAATAGCAGATCCAACCAATCTAGTTGTTATTAAGCCCCAATGACTCTGCATTATATAAGTCGTGGACTTAAGTACTAATCTACTATTCAGCAAATCCCTAACACTCCACTGGCATGATACAATCACTAACTCTATTGGCTTCTGACGCTGTGGCTGTGATACTCTATCAAATCTTATTTTAGTCAAAAGTTCTATTCTATACTACTTTCCCATGCCAGTGTAAAACTGGAAGTAATAGGGACTTTATATTTTGAGCTGTTCTCCAGTAATTTGAACACGTCCAGAAGAAAGCCTCTTTTCTAATAAAAAACTCTGATCCTTAGTTTTTGCATTTGTGGCAAATTCAGATATGTGCATTTTAGTATACCTATTTTGGAGTGCTTCTTGTAAAAGGAAAGAACCAATGAGAAAGCTGGTAGGACCAACATATCTGATGAGTAATGCCAATTGGAAGGGGATCTTTTCCTGTCAAGAGTTGAGGATCTGGAAGGATGAAAAGTTGAGCAAGCACTAGAGCCACTAGCAGTACCCAATACTACAGGGATTCCTATTTTTTGATCAATAAACAGCTTTATTAATAGAATAATAAAGTTTTCTTTTATTTTTTGGTTAAGGCTACTGTCATCAAAAATTACCTTATTGTTTGTTTGAGAATAACCTGTGCAGTTGAGATCTGACGCCTCAGCGCCAATATCAATGTTAGGGGCTCACTACAGGGGCTCACTACAGGGGCTTTACTCTGTTGTCCTGTTTGTTCATGTTAATAGTATGAAAAGCTGGTCAATTAGTAGAAGGTTAACTTCCTGAAGAGGTAATCAACTTACAGGCATTGAAGTTCTGTGCGCTGAGGCTTTACCAATTTATGCTGACAAGTTGGGTCAAACACAAATTGAATCAAAGGCTCACATTGGCCTGCTTTCCAATATTATATTTGTAATGGGCGGGTTCACACCAATATGCCATGAAGGAATTGGGAAGTAAGAGACATGTCACTGACCATAATTAGACAGGCCTGCGGAAGCCCATCCCCAAACCCTTCCACCATGCCTTGTCATTGCCACATATTCATGCACCACTGTCCCCATGATGCTGCACATCAACAGCAGGGTCTGACCCTAGAAAAGGGCTGAGAATGACACCAACGCCACGCCAAGCTCACTGGATGTGCTCACAACTTTAATAAAATATTTTAATTTTAATAAAATAAAGAATTTTTTTTACCAAAAGTGATTTTTATTGTTTTTCTGGTTTTTTTTGTAGAAGATGCAACTGGCCATTCAGGGCCAAATCATCCCCTAGCAAATAGCACTCCTATAGTATTGTGTAAGCTCCATCATATACTAGGCTCTCTCAAACACCGTCCAGCACATTGCTTGCAAAGACTCCACATCCCACTGGATCATCATCCATGACATGCATAAGCCCGATGTTATATTTTCTCAGATGCATTTTGGTTTCAGGATGTTGAATCTCACTAACTCTGACTCTCTCAAGTTTGAGGCCCTTTGTATCAAAGCAATATTTGGATTGAATGCCACCTGATCTGAGGCAATGTATGGATCAGGTGCCGCCTGATCCATTACATCACCCCCCTGTGAGGCCCAAAACTCCTAGACCTTCCCTGGCATTGCGCGCAGTATTCCTTCATCTGCCACATCACCTCCTCCACCGGATAACCTCTCCACTTCACCAGCAGTTGGTGCCAGCCCCTCACCCATCTCACATCCAATATATGTTCCACCTCATATTCTGGAACATCTTTTTCCCTAGGGTTTGACAGTCCTGGTCAATCCAGACCTATTTCTTTGAACGCCTGTAACTGGGAAGTGTGAATCACCAGATGGGCCTTAGAACCTATAAGCAATCTTAATAAAAAAGCAACCCAATTAATGGCTGAATGATCTGGTATGGGCCCAAAAACCTTGGTCCCAGCTTATGACTCCTAACTGGAACAGCATAGTTCTTAGCCGCCACTAATACCCAGTCCCCATGATTAAACTCTGAATCTGGTGCTCTTCATCAATCTGCCTGTTGCTTCTGCCAAGCCACTGCCCGTTCCTAACTTTCTTGTAGCTTCTTCCGGATATCTGCCATGGTACGTGCCATCTCATCCTCCCCATGACACAATCTCCCCACAGATCCCCCATTTTATCTGGAGTTTAAGCCATGATTTGTGAAAAATGGAGTTATTCCCGTTGATGATTGACAATGATTGTTATAATCAAACTGGGCCATCTAAACCCACAGAACCCAGCCATCCTGCCAATTTGGAGACATAACACACTGGAGATACTGCTCAAATCTGATCTCCTCTCCATCTATCCATCAGATTGGGGATGGTACGCTGAGGACTGATAAGGCCTGATTTCAAAATTCTCCATCAAACTCGACCAGAATTTTGAGACAAATTGTGGGCCACAGTCCAAAAAAATTTCCTCAGGTAATCCATACTGAGAGAACTATTCATCAATGAAAATCCTTACTGATGCTTTGCCAAAGAACTCCCTGTGCATAGGAAAAACTTGACATATTTGGTCAGTCTATCCATGACCACCATGACCACATCCTTCTCCTGAACCTTTGGAATACCCATTATGTAATTGATGCTAATTGAACTCCATGGTGCACATGGTATCTGCAGTGGGTTTAACTTACCTAATGGAGGTTCCCTTGGAAGCTTCGATTTTGCACATACCAAACAATAATTTACGTACTTCTTGACACCCCTATGTAAACCCAGCCACAAATAGTCCTGTTGCACCAGCTCCACCATCTTATCCGCTCCCAGATGACCCGCCAATGTATGATCATGAAAGACCTGAATTACAACCCATTGTAACAATGGGTTAGGAAACCCATACACAAGATTGTGGTATACCACCCCACGCCTCTTCATAAAGGCTCTATGGCGCTCATGTGGCCATCCCTCCTTCATCTTGGCCTTCAATCACCGGCCAAATTCTGACCTTTTTCTGCTTCTGGCGGACTTCCTCCCCCAACTCACCTCCACCACTCTCAATCATTGCAAATTGGTCCAATCAAAACATTGTGGTTGTATTAAAAGCCTCCAATTCCTCCTTCTTATATGCTAAGCCTTTGTCTTGACTCAACCAGTCTGGTAGGACATTTGTTGAAGCTGGCCTGTATTCTACCTGGAAGTTATATTATACTAGTTCCACATGCCATCTGGCTTGCCGCTAGTTCACCTTCCTGGATGCACAATAATATTTTAACGCTTTATGGTCTGTTCAAATAACAAAAGGGTGTCAGGCGTAGAGCAGGTGGTGCTGCCATTCCCCCAAGGCTGCCATTACTGCCAGCAGTTCCTTATCATATATTGGATTATTAGTTTTAGTAAGGGTCATTTTGTGGCTAAAATAACACATGGGGTGTTCAATCCTGTCTTCCCCATTCTGTAGTATTACTGCACCTGCGGCATAATTTGAAGCATCAGTTTCTACCACAAATGGCCTCCTGGGATCCAGATGGACCAAGACAGGCGCAGTAAGTAACTTATCCTTAAGTAATTCGAATGCCTGCTCCTCTTTTCTTCCCCACACAAATGGAACATCCTTCATTAAACGTGTGATAGGTAAGGCCGTTTGGGATAGATTTTTTACAAACCAACATAGGAAGTTTAATGTTCCCAAAAAACTCCGCACCCCCATTTGATCAGTAGGGGCCTTCCATGCTCACACTGCGCGCAGTTTATCCAGACATACTCTCAATCCATTCTGGAAAACCACATTGCCTAGGAACATCACCAAACTTCGAATGAATTCACACTTTGAAAGGTTTCAAACTCAGACCCATCTGGCCAATTGCCCCCAGAACTTCCCGGACATCTTGGACATGATCCTCTCAAGACCACAAAAACACTAAGATATTATACATATGGGTGGCACAGCATCAACTGATCATCCTTCCAAGGACACGATTGATCATCTGCTGAAACACTTCTGGGGCATTTCTAAGACCGAACAACATCACATGATATAGATACACCCCCAAGTGACACTTAAACGTGGTGTATTTTTGATGTTCCGCTCTCACCAATATCTGATTGAATGCATCCATGAGGTCAAGCTTTGTAAAAACGGTGCATCTGGTAACCATTGGGAGAATATCCTCCAACAAAGGCATCAGATATGGATCAGGCTCAGTGACCATGTGAAGACATCAGAAATCCATGCAAGGGCGTAGTTCACCACTCACTTTTGGCACCAGTAATACAGGAGACACCACTGGCAACTTAGAAGGATAAATCAACCCTTTGTCCAACATTGATTCCACATGGACTCCAGCGCTTCTTTCACTCGTTGGTTAAGAGGGTATACTGGACATTCTCAGGGGATCTACGACCCTTTTTTAAACTGGAATGAAAATGCAAAAGAACCAGTAGGGAAAAAGGTGAGTTCCCAATAGGCCCAAATACACCCACAAAGTCACTATATTTAGCCAGTAACTCTAACTCCTGCATTTCACCCATATTTCTGAGTCTACTTGGGACATCACTTCCAACCTCCATCTTCCACCTCATCTGCGACCTTGTCAGAGGATTCAAAGTAAATGTATTATGTGGCAGATTAACCTGAGGCTGGAAACGACGCCACCACTGCATCCTCAATACCACATGATGTGCCATGTTTATAATTGCACAGAAGCCCTCTCTGAACCAAAATGGGTTCTGCTGAACAACTACCCAAGGATCCAAATGCCATGAGGAAGCCCTCCTCAACATGTCGGTGAACACCACCTCAGGACCCTTATGCATTTTCAACTTCAAACTCTCTGCCAGGGCGAATTCCACATAGCTTTCCTCAGCCCCCATATCCATCAGGGCCAACACCTTCTCCGTCTGACCTTGAAAATATAAATCTACCAGAATAAATAACTGAGGATAAAGCAAAGAAGTAGATTTAATGTTTAAAGCATTCTCAGATTGCAAATTTTCAGGTAAGGTAGGTCTGGGACTATTACTCTTTCTGGGTCCCTGATCTCCTGTTCTCCCTGACTCCTCAACGTTTTTCTGGAAGAACCCTCCATGGATATTTCCAAAATTCCTGAGCGATCCCTGCCAACCTCCTTGACATCTACGAGCCACTGTGGGCGACTGACCCTTCCTGAAGACATTGAATCCTCTTGCCAGTTTCGCGCCAAGGCCAATTGTATCTCAACCTGTATTGCCACCATGATTTCTTCAGACAACATACTCTGAACTTTAGCAGCCGCCATAGCAGCCAACATATCCGCTTGCAGCCCCTGTCAAAACATTTGCAATGATTGCAAATCTGATACTCATGCTTTTGCCAAAGGTTGGAAAATCCGCCCATCTTTTTCAGCTGATCCTCACCCCTGACTCACTGTCAGCAAAGCTGACCATTCCTCAGCCTGCGCCTCATCCAGACAGGCAGCCCAGTCAACCCAACTGATACACTCATCCATGGATCCTGGCCGCGACCTTGCTCCTCAATCAGTTCTTGCACCCACCCCACCAGGTCCAATGGTAGTACCCCCACAATTTGCGCAATATGAAGTGAGAAAGGGGTCTCCACTTCCAGATCTTGAGCCAACTGCACCTAAGAATGAATCTGTGACACTACTTGGTGAATCTTCTCCAGAGCTTCCGTGGGCAATGCCACCCAGCGTTTTGGAGATTTAGATACTCCATGGCAAGAATGGATACCCCAGTGGTAGAGTATGGACCCTCTACCACTGCCTCCTGAGTTTGATCCCGGTAATGGACTTTGGGTAGGGGATGATTTTGACTGTGTTGGTTTTGCGCACCAATGCCTCAAACTGAGATAGCGAATAGCAAAGGCGGTCCATGGAGTTCCTAGCCTATCATATGCCGTGCATGGAGGTTTTCTGGGTTATATCCTCCTTTCCCATTTTCTTCACTTCCCTAATTGGTGTGGTACCATCCCCTGGTCAGCCCACCTCAAACAAAATTAAAATTTAGATACTCCATGGCTCTCCTCCTCCTTCACAGGACTTGCGCCACATACTTGAACCACCTCTCTTATCATGAATGTTGATGAAAAAACTCACCATCACCACTGTCAAAACATGGCAATACCATTCCTCCCCTCCTGGGGCCACCTCCTCTTCATGGGGCCCTCACAAGACCAACAAAAATATATTTGAGTTATATCTAATATAGCGGGTGGGTTCACACCAATATGCTATGAAGGAATTGGGAAGTAAGAGCCACTTCGCTGACCATACTAGGGACAGGCCTGCTGAAGCCCATCCCTAAACCCTTCCGCCATGCCTCTTCATTGCCACATATTCATACGCCACTGTCCCCATGATGCTGCACATCAACATCAGGGTCTGATTCCAGGAAAGTGCCAAGAACAATGTCAACGCCACGCCAAGCTCACTGGATGAGCTCATAACTTTAATTCAATACTTTAATTTATTAAAATAATATATTATTTTTAGCAAGCGATTTTTTTAAATTTTCTGGATTTTTGTAGAAGATGTAACTGGCCATTCAGGGCTAAATCATCCCCTAATAAATAGCACTCTGCTAGTATTGTGTAAGCTCCCTCC
This sequence comes from Massospora cicadina, assembly GCA_022478985.1. Lineage (NCBI taxonomy): Eukaryota > Fungi > Entomophthoromycota > Entomophthoromycetes > Entomophthorales > Entomophthoraceae > Massospora > Massospora cicadina. Next base: position 88,609 of record JAKSZP010014729.1, read on the forward strand.
TATGCTAGGCTCTCTCAAACACCATCCAGAACATTGCTCATGAAGACTCCACTCCCACCAGATCATCATACATGCCATGCATAAGCCCAACGTCATATTTTATTGGATGCATTTTAGTTTTGAGATGTTGAATCTCACTAACTCCAACTTCCTTGAGTTCAAGGCCCTTTGTATCAAATAAATATTCAGATAAAATGCCACCTGATCTGTTATAATATTGGGCCATGGTCATCAAATCAAATAATTGGAACAGCAAGTGAGGACTTTAGAAGAGGAAAATATTTTTTTAAGATCTGATTTTCAATCCGCTAACCAAACAATTGATAAGTGGAAATTATGTTGCAGGTGGAGTGCCACTGGTTCTCTAACCTTATTGAACTAATGTAAAGTGGAAGCTTGTCAGAATAGTTACCAGTATCAACCTGGTCAAGGTGTTACTGGAGTACTTCTGGCAGGACCAGAAAGTGATGGTGATGAGGCGCAGATTATGTGTAATCAGACTATTTTATTCCCTCCATTCTGACTGTTGGAGCCTACGTACAACCTAATAGTAATATGGTAGCTTACAGTTTTATAGAGTCACAGCAGGCCCCTTGACTTGGTCATCATGATAATTAACTTCTGGTTAACCCAGTGCTTTTACCAAAGTTTCATAAGAATGCTAATGTACACAATTTTCTTGATCTCCCTAAAATTAGCATGTCCCAGAGCGCATGATACCACTAAGTTGGCAGCAGTAATGAGCTCATTTTATTCTGAGAGTCGAGAGTTAGTCATATTGAATTTAAAGAAGGCAGATGTGTCTTACCCTAACGCCAAGGCCCTTATTATTAAGGAATTCAGTGGTTCCAAAAGGTTGACCACATGGAAGATGGAATTTCTGAGTATCTCGTTCAAGAAAGACAAATCTGTTCAAGTGTTTGCTGGGCGCTTTTACCTGGAGGTGCAGACACTGTATGGAGCTAATGTCAAAAGTGAGTTTGATACCCAAATCGCTCTCCGCCATGCCTGTAAGCCCTATACTGAGTTTTATCAGAATTTTGATACCAATTTTTGAATAAAAAAATGATATCACGCACATGGTAAATTACCTCCGCCATTGCTCTGTCACTACTGAGGCACACAATGCAAGTCCACGGGAATAATGTGATCAACTTGACTGGGATATCTCTCCTTCTAAGGAATTAATGAGAGCATATGGCCTCCAATTTTGAGAAGCCAGCTATTAATCAGGTCATTTGTTATTGCTATAAGAATTTAGGGTATTATGCTAAATCATTGCCAAGGCAAGTTTAAGGCCAAGGTTCATTTGGAGAACCATATGAAAACTGCTGACTTAGGAAAAGGCAGAGTGGAGTAGAACCAGGAATTCTACCTCCGCCTCTTCTGCAAACATTCTAAATAGAAAAATCTCTAATCCCTCCTTTAAACAAGTTGAAGAATGATAAAGCCCCCTCACTTCTAGTATATCTGCATTTAATCTCTGAAGAAAAGGTTTTTGTGACCCCCTGAGCCCTGAAGAAATGAAAAGGCAAGTTGGCAGACAAAATAGTAGCCAGGCCATATGCTCAACAGTTAGTGTTTCAAGGGCTTCTTATTACCTCTGGCAATATTTACTATTGAAGGGGTTCCCAAGGGCATTTCATTTTAAGCAGTTGATGGAATCCAGCCCTCAGCTAGAGCTGAAGATTCAAATTTTCCCAAATCAAGTAAACTCCTTGAAGGTCCTAACAATAAATCCAGCTCACGCTTACTTTTTTAAATGCACATATGTTGATTTTAGGAATTAAGCTTTAAGTTCATGTCATCGTTAATTATGAGGCACCAGCTAATATTGTGTCCACTAAACTGGATAAGACTGGTCCTCGCTCCTGATATAGATTATCAAGAAAACTTTGGTTCAGCGGGCTCTCACTCTACTACTTCAGAAGGATCACAAAGAGCTTTGCCGCTATAATCAGCTCCCCTGGTAGTATCCGCTCCCACTAATGTCTTCCACCAATTAAATCATGATTTTCTTATTGGAACTCATTTATGAGAGCTCATGGAGTTAAGACTGATTTTGAGGAAAACACTTTGAAATCCTTGGTCAAACTCAGCTCTTATTTAAAAGCGTAAGGATGAGATCTTGCGCCTCAAACTCCATTGTTGTCAACCTAGATTTTAAAAATGGGATTTTGCCCTTAGGCTATCAGCAGAGTCGAGCCCATACAAAGAGGTTACCTATCCAGATTGCAGAGTTTACTGAGATTCCTTTAAAAGCTAGTTGTAAGCTAATCATTCTGCCAGTCCATCAAGTGAAAGTGAGGACCAAATTTAAGTTTAAAATTCCTCAAGGATTATACGGTGAGATATTTGCCCCATTCTGCTATTTTTGATTTGGAACCTGTTGCTGTATCTGGGATTATCCTCCCTGACCAAGGTGAAATTAAAGTGTTTTTAGAAAATTTCTATGTCTACCATATTCATGTGAAGCAACACCAGATTTTCGCTTTTGTGCATACGCTACTGTTGAAGACGTTCAAAATATTTTTAGTCTTGACCACTTTAATAAATTAGGACTTAGTGGCGAGGTGGAACAATCTATCTGATCTCTAGTACTTCATGAAAGCTTAAAGGGTTAACTGAGGATGAAAAGGATTAAGCGCTAGCCATTCTTGACAAATAAAACATTAATTTTGCTAAAAATGACTGTAATTTGGGGTGTGCCCACGATGTGTTTCATCATATAAATACCAAAAATCATAAGCCAATTTGCCTCCATCTGATTATACATTCTAAAGCAGCAGGTAAGGTCAATAATTCTGATAATAATCAGCTATTAAAACATGGGATGTTAATGCCATCCAAGAGTCCTTGGACCTCGCCAGTGTTAATCATTAAGAAAAAAGTGGTTCTAATCGCATGGTGATATCCTATCAGAAGCTTAATGGTATTATCAAAAAGGATTCTTATCCTTTACCACATATTGATAGCGCTCTAAACCAGTTGGGCGGTGCGCAATATTTCTCAGCCATGAATTTAATTTCTGACTATTTTCAGATAGAGCTGCCTAAAGAGGAACAGAAAAAAGGTGCCATATATCCACTAAAGGTCCCAACAGCCTACAAGGATGCCTCAAGGGCTGTGCAACGCACCTGATACTCTTCAGCGAGCTATGGACAGCATCCTTGATGGTCTAAATTTTTTCTGTGTCCATGTTTAATTAATATGATATACACTTTTTCTCTAAAAAGTTTAATGAACACTTAAATCACCTAGAAGAAGTATTGCGCCATCTAACTAAGGCTGATTAAAAAAAATAAAGCTGCACACATATAATTTTCTGGGAGCAACTAGAATACCTGGGGTTCATCATTGATAAACATAGCTTGCGGACCCAGCTAGCAAAGATTGAAGCAATTGAATGCATGGCGCAGCTAAGTAGCAAGCGCGACGTTCAAGTTTTTCTTGGAATGATTGGTTACTACTGCCAGTCTGCAGAGACTTTCAGCAAGCTTGTTAAACCACTGCTACACCTCCTCAAGAACGGCGTACCCTTTGAGTGAACTGAAATTGTCAGCTATCCTTTGATAAGCTCAGGCTTTGCCTTACCCAGGCGCCACTGTTGATGTATCCCAATTTTTGAAAACCATTTATTATCCAGATGGACGCTTTGCTTACAGCTGTAGGGGCGGTGTCATCTCAATATGATACTGAGGGAGTTGAGCGCCAGTGGCTTATTGGGGTCAGACGTTGAATATCAATGAACATACTTATACTATAAGTGAAAAAGAGTGTTTGGCGGTCATTTACACATGTAAGCAGTTTCAAGTTTACTTCCATGGAGAACACTTTACTGTAGTAACCAATCATATCTTTCTTCATTCGTTACAGAACCTAAAGGAGCCAGAAAGGCATTTGGCACGCTGGGCCTTGAAATTACAGGCTAATGATTTAAAAACATAAGATTGACCCAGCGTCAAAAATCAAAACGTGGATGGATTATCTCACTTACCTACTTTGTCCTTAGCAGCTGAAATTGCCAATGATTTATCTAATAAAATTCTGGATTAAACTTATGACAATGAGCCAGCAAAATTGAAGCTCTCGCTAGAAAAATTAATGAGGAATACTTTTTTCAAGATGGTAAGCTTTACAAGGGCATCTATGATTATTAGCTTTGGATACCCCAGCCCACAGAAAAAACCAATATTATTATCAGTGCACACAAGGCAACGGGGCATGGAGAGTTTAAGAAGACGTCTGAGATTTATAACAGCAAACTATTGGGAATCAATGAGGCTTGAGGTTCATGAGACCATTCGCTGCTACCAGAAATTCCAAAAAGTTGGCCCTTACCAAAAAGCAACTTCTTATCAGTTAGTTAAACTAAACTTTTCTTGGCATAATATTTCAATTAATGTTGTAGGCCATTTGTATAAAACATCAGAGCAATTCAAATACATCATTGAGGTCATTGATCATCTTACAAAGTGGTAGAGGCCAAAGAAATCTGGGACTTGGGCGCCATGACAACGGCCAAATTTATCCTAGAAGATGGCATTTACCGCCATGAATGTCCCCATTTCCTATTTACTGACTTGGAACTAACTTCACATCCCAAATAATCACTAAGCTTAACAAATTAATGGGTGTGCACAGCGTATTATCTACCCCTATCACCTTGAAACCAATAGCACTGTGGAGCGAGTAAATGGTACCCTCATGAGAATCCTACATAAGATAGTTACAGGTAAGGCATCCAGTTGGAACCTTTTCAAGCTTTTCGCCATGTTTGCCTATAATATCTCTTATCACTCAGCCATGAGGCATTTGCCGTTTGCACTACTTTATGTTTAAACAACCAGCCATCCCCCTATTTTTGTATTCATGCATGGATCAAGAAAATGTGATCTCTGCTTCCTATTTGGAGATACTGACTCAAACCTTAATTCAACTGCAGAGCAGAGCATACTCTAATGCGTTGTATCAAAAGTAAAAGCTTGGGAGCATGATAGTGAGGGCTGGTGGACCTTACCCCACTTCTTTGTGGTAGAATTGGTTATGTATTATAATAACCATGGGTTCAGTTAGACTAGTAAATTGGAACATATATGGAAAGAGACCTATGAGATCATTAGATGTCTTCCACGGATGCCTACACTCTGAAAGATATTGTCAAAGGTCACCTCATCAACTGATGCATGCTAAGTCTTAAAACAATATTATCAGAGCTTCAGGCCAATGGGCATAAATTAAATAAGTATTACTCTTACATCTTTAGTACTCAATGTTTGGTCATGTGGGGAATATGTTTTAGATGGTTTAACCAACCATCCAGCTATGTTATTTTTATATAATACTTAATGTCATAAATCAACCAATAACTTTATAATGAATTAATCAAATAAATCATTATGCCCCAATGGCTCTGCGTTTATAAGTAGTAGCCTAAAGTATTAACCTATTATTTGGAAAAAGCCCAATATCCCACTGGCATAACCCTAAAACACTAACTCTATTGACTTCTGACTCAGTGGCTGTGATAACTTCTCACCTCTTATTTTAGCTGGAGGATCGAAACTAGGCCGCTCCTCTATGCCAGTATAAATCTAGCAGTAATAGGGTCCCTGAATTATTAGGGCTTTTCGCCAGTAATTTATGTCAAGTGGGATGCCTCTTTTCTGAAGAAAAATACTCTGTCTTAGTTTTTGCCTTTGTGGCAAATTTGGATATAAGCATTTTAGTATACCTATTTTATAGTGCTGCTTGTGTAAAAAGAAAGCACCAATGATAAAGCCAGTAGAACTAGCATATCTGATGAGGAATGCCAATTGGAAGGGGATCTTTTTCCTGTCAAGTATTGAGAGATAGTAGGACGAAAAGTTGAGCAAGCACTAGAGCCACTAGCAGTACCCAATACTACAGGGATCCCTATTTTTTGATCAATAAACAGCCCTGTTATTGTATATTTTGATTTTTGTATTTTTTTAATTAATGCTGCTATAATTAAACAGTACCTTATTGTTTGGGTGAAAATACCTATGCAGTTAAAGTCTGACGCCTTTGCACCACTTTTAACAATGTTTTAACTGTTTCAATACCAGGAAACATTTACATATCCACCTGCATCTTATTGGACATTAAAGGTGGCTGATAAAGTCATGAATAATGAAACTGATCATTGTTAAATTTAAGCTACTAGGCAGCTTGCTTCTGCGCCCTGATTCTCAACTGCACAGATTCTTGACCACTTGTGGTGATTGTTTAAAAATACTTCTGGGGCAATAATAGTATGAAGACTATTATTATGGTTGATTGCCCAAGAGCCACATTGAGTAAAAGGTCCAACGCTAGACAGGCGCTTCTTTGTCATGAGATATTTTCAATCTGGTAGGGAACAATTCCTTTTCTCTTCACACAGAGCTAGGCGGAGACATGATAAAAAACAAAATAAGGATATTTGATCCTTGTACTCTTATCCCAAGAGTATTGCTATACAATCAATGTATAAACAACTAAGTTATTATCAAGTTTTAATCTAATTCTATTAGGGAATATTTGGGGGTTTTTTATAGTAAAATCAGCACACGATTTTTCAGCTGTCCGCTGGGAATTTTTTCAATCCTATACTGGATTGCCCCTCAAGTTTTAGGCACCAAATCTCGTCAGTTATCTTTGCCTTGATTTTCTTAGCGTAATCCTCAGTTGTTTGGCGACCAATTTATCAGTGTTAGGAACTTGAAACCAATTGTGTTGGCCAATGATGATCCTACCATTTACCACAAGCGTTAGAACCATTATGTAGTTTTGACAAAATTACCACCCATTTGCTCTGAATGATTCCCCATAATTAGCTATCAGGTGTTGCGCTTGTATCAAACTCTTGCTCATTATTGTTGGGGATGGTTCCTGATGAAAATATCTTTAGTCAATGACTGTTACCAAAAATTAAATTGTCCACTGTAATAATTATACTATTAGGCGTTCTTCCCTCATTGAATTCTTACTCAATATCGTCAGGGATGATTCCTGACAAGAATATCTTTAGTCAGCAACCGTTGCCTAGATATACAATTGTAACAATCAACTGTCAAATTAATTAATCAGTCAATAGGTTGGATAATGTGGTCAACTTAAATTCCAACATATCCCCCTCTTGACCAGATTATCCAGCAGAAGATAGAACCCTCAGGGATGGAAGCTGCCTCAGCTTGTGCTTGCGTTTGGATATCATATCTTTATGACCTCACAAGAGTATGGCTCTGTCCACACTCAACGACCATATGCTCTGCTTGGCTTTGCAACTTCATGTCCTTGATTACTACCCGCTGCTGCCTCTTCTTGAGTGCAGATCCCATGACATCATTCCATGCCAGTCCCATCTCCGCATCAACTCAAAAAGATGAACTGGTCCAACTGTACAAACCCCAGGACAGGTTCCCAATGGCATCTTGCCATTCACCCTGTACCAACCCCAGGACAGGTTTCAACAACTTGTCAATAGGGACTAGTACAGAGGATCTAGTTTCAGCCCGTCCTGATCCTGCCAATGCTTGGGACTCATGCCCATCATTGTCTTTTACTTCCTCTATGCTTAGTAGGTGGGAATTTTGCCAGATGCATCATCACATAAAGAATAAAAAAAGGTTGTTTTTTTATTTTCTTATATTTTTATGCATCTTTTTATTTTTTATAAATTATTATTGCTTTTATTATTTCTCCCTTAAGTTTAATACTTTAAGCATTTCACAAGAACTCTATTTACTATGTGACCATCTTCAATATTCTTAATTGTATAGGCATCATTTGCTGCCTTGGCAATATTTAAAACAGTTCCATCTTTAAGACGTCCAACTTATTTTTCTTCCTGACCCCATGGGTATTGCAATAGGTTAACCTATTGCCCACATAATATTCTTTCTCGCAGGCCAATTCTGGTCATCCATTTTCTTTGCGGTGATTATTCTTTTCATTGTCATTTTTAATGACCAAGATTGTAATTTAATCAGGATATTGGCCAGTTGGGATAGATATTGTTTGGCACTCATCCCCAAGATAACTCCACTTCAGGATATAATATTAATACCAATGCGGCTTTTCACCCATACAAAAGTTTGAATGGCGTTTTCTCTGTCGCTGAGTGGTAACTGATATTATAAGCAAATGTGACTGAACTCAGATTTCCTCCCCAAGTGGAAGTTTCCCCGTGACCAACTTTTGTAATATTGAGGCTATAGTTGCTTTCACTCTTTCCACCATCCTATTTGTTTCTGGATGATAGGGGACAGATACAATACCTTGTATTCCCATTAATTTGTTTAGCCTAGGAATCACATATGAAGTAAAATTGATCCCATTATCACTGAGGATAACTTGGGGGCATCTGTGCTGATTGATTACTTGGTCAAGTATAAACTTCGCCATACTCATTGCATCCACTCTACTGAGGGATTTCATTTTGACCCATCAGGTTAGATACTCTATTGTGACAATTATGTACTTCACACCTCCAGTGCTGACACTTAATGGTTTCATAATGTCTATGGACACCGTGTTCCATGCAAAACCAGGGCGTACTAGCTGGTATCCCAGAACGTTCTTGTGCAGCTTGTGAAGTTGACACTCCACACAACAGGCCTAGGTAATCCACAACATTGTAGTTTATCGATTCTCAGAAATAATATTGGCAAATATGATCCACTGTTTTCTTTAGGACAACATGGCCAATGAACTTATGAGCGGCTTGAATGATTTCAGCTCATTCTGATAGTTTGGGAGATAAAACTTGTTTTCCTTCAATTATTTTAAATAATTAATTGTTCTTAGATTTGGTATTTTCCATTGACTTTTGTAATACTCTCTGCATTTCTGGGGGAGTCCCCAATATCTCCTTTGATAATCCACTGAAATAACGCATCAGCATGATTATAGATCACATGAACAACCAGCAATTGAGACAAGCCCTCAGCATTCTGATGCACCGCTCCAGCCCTGTGAATAATTTTGAAATAAAATGCTTGCAGCTTTAAGCCCAGTGTGCCAATTGGCCCTCTGGTTCCTTCAGATTATGAAGCCAGTGAAGGGATGAGTGATCAGTTACAACTTTATAGTGTGTCCCATGTATGTAGACTTGAAATTGTTTATAGCATGGGTTACTTCCAAGCACTCTAGCTCTGTTATGGTATAGTTTATTTCATCTAATGACAGGGTTCTGCTCATGTAGGCTAATGGATGTTCATCCCGTTGTCATTCAATAGACTTATAATGGCTCCAATTGCTGTCAATGAAGCATCTTCTTGACTTATAAATTCCCAATTAAAATTCGGGTATTACAACACTGGGCTTTTCATGAGATATTTTTGGAGCTTATTGAATGACTTCTGTGCCTCATTGTTCCACATGAATCCCTTTTTGGATCCTTGAGTAGGTAGAATATGGCTCAGTGATTCCAACAAAGTTTTTATTAATTGGCAATAGTATTCAACCAACCCCTAAAAAACTTGAGTGTCCTGAACACTTTTTGGGATTGACATCCATTCAATAGCTTCCATTTTAATGGGTTACAGTTGTAACCCATTAGAGTTTATGACAAGCCCTAAGTATTTCAAGCTCTTTTTTTAAATGGCATTTTCTTGGTTTTATTTTAGATTTGCTGTTGCTAACCACTAAAAAACTTCCTCCAGATGACCCAAGTGATATGTGAAGGTCCTGCTGAAAACGTTGATATCGTCTAAGTATACTAGCACGCATGATAACTTCAAGTTGCTGAGTATTGAATCCATAACATGCTGGAAAGTCGCCGTCACGTTTCATAAACCTTAGGGACATTCTTATCAGCTGTTATAGTCCTTGCACGGTAAATATTGCTCATTTTTCCTGATCTTTTTTTGGAAAATCAATTTTCCAGTAGCCTTAAATCAGGCCCATAGCCAAAAAAATTTCGCCTCCCCCAGGTGATCAAGCGTGTCATCAATTTGGGGCAGTGAATAGGAGACTTTCTTAGTGGCTTTGTTTAGTTAGCAATAATTGATCACTACTCAATTTGATCCAACCTTCTTTTTCGCCAAGGGGATCAGACTTGCCCATGGGCTCAATGATGGAATGAGTAACCCATGTTCCACTAACTAGCTGATTTCATTGCTCACCTCTGCTTTCGCTACTCTTAACCTTTAAACAGGTCTCATCTTTATTGGTGGATATTCCCAGTATTAACTTTGTGAAGTACGTTTTTTGCACATCACAAGTCATGATTGTTCTGAGAAAACATCTCATGGTATTTTTCTAATAATTGGAGCACATCCTCTTACTAATTCTTGGTCTAATTTGCTAGCTGCTCCCAATCCATTAATATATTGACACTTTCAGCAGTTTTTGCTGGTGATCCCATTTCAGAAAACGCTTTAGATTCATGAAAGGAACTAAGTTTTGATGTCAGGAGCAAGTGTAGAAACGCAATGATCTAATTCTTTTTAATTTTCATTAGCTTTTCTCCCAGATTGGCTAAGAGTACTCATATTTCTCCGTGACCTGGCATCAAGATCCCTGGCGCCATCCACAGTTCAACCCTCAATTTTCCCATGGATTGACAATTTCCTCATATAGCTTTTCTAAGAGTTCTATCATTAACCTGGTGTTAACTATGATTTGGGCTCCAAGCAGAATAGTGTTCATTGCATTCATCATTAAAGGTATTCCGCAATTCTCCATAATTTACATTGCAATTTTTTCGTTTTTGTCCAACTAATTTATAGCAAATGGGTATAATGCTATCAATATAAATCATCTTAATAAATTATTCCTCTTTGTCAGCAGAGTTTCTCCCTTCCGCTGCTACATCAAAGGCAACGTCTGCCTCATTTTGGTCAGAGTGTTTTCTCAAAAATCACATTTCACCACATACTCTCTCAGGAACTCCATCCCAATAAGTATATCATAATCTGGATTGGCCAGCACTATGTAAGGAGCTGACACCATCAGCGATCCAAACTGAAGTGGTAGCACACTGTAGGCTCCACATGAGATGGTAAAATCTGGTCCAGCTGTTCCATACTCTTTTTAATGCTCCAAATCTGGCAAGATCTTCAACGTTTCACTAATTTGGTGGAAATGATGTTAATTTGCGCTCCACTATCATTTATTGCTCATACTCTTATCCTATTGACTAAAATATTGATATAGGTAGACTCTGGGTACTGCAATAAAGTATTTACTGAATGGATAGCAGCCTTACTTGTTGAATCAATTGTGTAATAAATTGAGCGGATAAAACAGTGAATGGCTCCTTGATTGCGCTGCTAGGTAAGGAAACGTTTGCCCCATCCAACTTCGTTTTGACTAAGTCTTCAGGGCTCTTAGCAGATCTGATTTTCTCCACTAACTGTCAGTTGTAGGGTCAAGTAACCTCATTAATGATTTTGGGGTCGATTCCTTTTGCTTTGGCTCAAGTTATTGTGTTAACATCCATGTTTACCACCTGAAGGAGCGGATCAGGCTCGTCATTGTCCACAAATAGGCCAGAGATATCAATCTCATCATTCATTATATCAGGCGGGACAGGTTTATCAGCAGTACTAAATCTTCCCTGGTCTAGACTGCTGGTCCTTTTCCCAAATCTGAACCACTTTTTTTGGTCTGAACAAGATTGATCTGATTATTCAGCTTGTTTCCTGTTACTAAAAAATTATATGACCAGGTTTCCTGCATTAGAAACAGCGGATTGGCAATTTGTCTGTTCATTTTTGAGCTTTAGGTTAACTTCCCATCACAATTTGACTCTAAGATTCTTTAGATGGTCCAGCAAATTTGACAATATTTTGAGCCTTTGTTTGGGTTACTTTAAAAGTGTGATTGGGAGCATCAAACATGGTTCCAAGCATCTTCAGATGGTCCACCATATGTGAGGTTGTTGTTTGAGTTACTAGTGCTGCCACCATAATCTGATACAGTTCTCAGTAGGCTAAAGTGCAATCTGCATGGCTAAGAGTGCATCAAAGTCAGTCAGCACATTTGCCCCCAACAAGGTCTGGGATTCTTGGGAAAACTGATTGGAAAAACTAGCCAGGGTCTCATCCTTGCAGAATTGTATACCAATGAATTTCTGTTTGCAATTTGCCATCTGAGTAGAACTTCCAAACTCCAACATGATAGCTTCTTTTGCTTCAGCATATGACCAGTTGTCCCCATTGAGTTAAGTACTATTAGATTATGGCAATCAGTGCTAAGACAGTTCCTTATAGTCACCACTTTCTGATGGTCGACATAACCAAACATGGTCATCTCAAAGAGATGTAAAAAATTCTGGGGCTTTACTGGTGAAAGTTGGACAATTTTGCCATATTTTGAATTTTTTCAGTCACTCCACTCATATGAGATTCTTTCCCAATGGCTATAGTAGCAATAGAGTGGTTTTAGGAGTCATTTCTGACACATCAGAAAATGATTTTGGCATATTTTGGGGAAGAGAGGGCTTTCTGACTTGAGTTTCACATGTATTATTGTCATCCTCATTCGCTTCAAATTGTGCACAATCACATTTGTAAATTTTCCAACTCCTCAATACACTTCATCATTTTCTCCATATCCTCATGAAACCGCCAGATGCGTTCTCAGTCTGCTTCAACTTTGGTATTTTGGAATAAAACTTTTTTAATAAGTTAACCTTCTTTTCGCTTCAAGGAGGCTACTTTTACACATAGGTCATTATTTACAGTTTCAACTATTTTAAGCATCTCTTCTGCCTTGATTACACGCTCCTTCAAGGTATTCACATCAGCTTGAGATGCTGAGCTAAGCACATTCTGATTGACAGCCTGTAACTCTGTCCAGAGCTTCCAAAGCTCATTATTATAAGACATTGTGGGATAATTTGGCATTTGACAACTCAACTACCCCCTGTAGTGAGCACCAAAATTTTAAAATCTGGGCTGCTATTTGGTAGCTTGCTCCTGCGCCCTGATTTCAACTGCACAGATTCTTGACCACTTGTGGTGATTGTTTAAAATTATTTCTGGGGCAATAATATTATGAAGACTATTATTATGGTTGATTGCCCAAAAGCCACGTTGAGTAAAAGGTCCAACGATAGACAGGCGCTTCTTTGTCATGAAGATATTTTCAATCTGGTAGGGAACAATTCCTTTTCTCTTCACACAGAGCCAGGCGGAGACTTGATAAAAGACAAAATAAGGATATTTAATCCTTGCACTCTTATCCCAAGAGTAATGCTATACAATCAATGTATAAACAACTAAGTTATTATCAAGTTTTAATCTAATTCTATTAGGGAATATTTGGGGGTTTTTTATAGTAAAATCAGCACACGATTTTTCAGCTGTCCGCTGGGAATTTTTTTAATCCTGAACTGGATTGCCCCTCAAGTTTTAGGCACCAAATCTCGTCAGTTATCCTTGCCTTGATTTTCTTAGATAGCATAATCCTCAGTTGTTTGGCGACCAATTTATCAGTGTTAGGAACTTGAAACCAATTGTGTTGGCCAATGATGATCCTACCATTTACCACAAGCGTTAGAACCATTAGTTAGTTTCTGAAAACTCACCATCCATTTGTCTGAATGATTCCCCATACTTGACTCTTGGATGTTGCTCCTGTATCAAATTCTTGCTCAATATTGATGGGGATGAGTCACAACAAGAATATCTTTAGTCAGCAACCATTGATAAGATATAAGATTATAACCACCAATTGTCAAATTATCTAATTGGTCAATAGATTGGATAATGTGGTCAACTAAAAATTAACATCCATTTTGTGCAACTGGGATGTTATTGCCCTAGAGCTCTTGAGCCTTCCAAGATATATTATAAAGGAATTATGAATACAATTGCATGGTAAATAACTATAAAAGATATACAAATTTACTAAAGAATTACTATATGCTCACAAATTACAAAGCACTGGGCCGCTTATGCATTGCACAAAGCTTTTTGGACATGGATTTTCTTCATATTGACAGATCAATTTGTTAAAAAGTGAACAGGTTAAGTGTGCCATGATTACTTCTTAGAGCATTTACCTTCCAAAATGGATGTCACAAAAGTTATGCTTTTCCCCTGAAATTTTTATGTAAGACATAGGCAGCATAATAGCTAATTTAAAAATCTCCCATGCATTAGTATACTTGGTTAATATAAAAGCTTTTGCCAGAACGTTTAATAAATAACTTGTAACACTTGGAGAAATTATTCCACTATCTTGCTAAGGCTATAACAAAAAAGCAAGATTACTAAGTTATAACGTTTACAAGAATGACTCAGATATCTTGGTCTTGTTATCAAATTTATTTCTTAAGCTCCCAACTGAAAGAGATTGAGGCCATTTGAAAGCTATGCAGCCAACTAGAAAGCAAGACATTCAGGTGATCCTTGGAATGAGTAGCCACTGCTGCAAACTTATAAACACTCTATTAAATAGGAATAATTATTATTTCTTCTCCCTAAAATTAGTAATCAAAATGAGTTAGTGGCAAACTGCCAGATGGCCTTTGGAAAACTAATGGTATGCCTAACCAAAGCTCCAATACTCATTTACCTGAATGTTGGGAAACCAATGATTATTCAAATGTATGCATCTATAAATGCTGTAGGGGCAGTTTTATTGCAAACTGACTTGGAGGTGGTCAATAACCCTTGGGCTCCTTATAACTAAACGTTGGACGTGCACAAAAAAATTACATGTTAACTTAGAAGCTTGTTTGCCAACCAACCATGCGTTTAAAAAACTACAAATGTATGCTAAAAAGTGTAACGTACAGTATAACCAACCACACCTTGCTTCAATGTTTAAAGTATCTTGAAAATTAAGAAGGGCATCTGTACCATGTGCTTTGGATGACAAGCCTATATTTTGAATATCAGCTCCTCCCAAGCATAAAACATCAAAGTTCCAACTGTTTATCTAGGCTGCTCACCATAGCCTTAGCAGCTGATCAAACCAAGGATTTATATTTTAAGATGCTTACCTAAAAATATGAAAATGAATAAGCAGAGAACTACTCTCCTTGGAAGAACTGAGGAAGAAAACTATTTTTAAAAACGTGAAGCTTTATAAGATCATCAATGAATGGAAATTTGGGTTATTGGGTGATGGAGTAACAGATATCATTGGTGCCCACATGGCAATGCAGCATGGGTTTTAGAAAACGCTTGGGCAATGTAAGCAGCGCTAATATTTATAGCTGATGGATTTGATATTCATAAACCCTCAGAAGTTGCAAATAATGTCAAGCTAAAGCCCCTTAATAGAAGGCCACTCCCATTAACTGGTTATACCCAATTTTTCTTAGGAACACCATTTTTATATACGTTTAGAACCACTTAACAACAGTTAAGGACAAATCATGTACACAATAATGGTTATTGGTCACCTCACCAAGTTGGTGAAGATCAAAGGATACAAGAACTAGACGCCATGATAAAGGCTAAATCTCGTGGAAAATAACTATTGGCATGGATGCCCATATATCAAAGATGTTGGGACCAATTTTAACTCTCATGTAATATCCAAGCTTAATAACTTGATGGGTATTTAAGCAGTGTTTTTCACGCTTTATAACCCCAAAACTACCATCATGGTGAATTGGGTAAATGATACTCTTGTCTGTATATTTCAGAAGTTACTATAAGCAAACTGACCACTTTTAATCTTTTATTGCCTTTGCCATTTTGCTTATAGTATAGCCTACCACTCAGCAATGGTGCTGTTGCCATTCCAGTTACTATGAGGCAAGCATTCCTCCCACCCACCTCTTCTATAATAGTGTTCATGAAGATAACCTGAGTTTAACTAAGTCTTTAAGTAACTCATGCATACCTTAATTCAGCTACAGAGTAGCATACGCCAAGCGATGGCTAAAGAACCAAGTTTTTCGATGTGATAACAAGGATTTGTAGATTTTACCCAATCACCATAGAGAAGGTGGTCTATAGTATGATAATAATGAATAAGAAAAAACAGCAAACTAGGGCACTTCTGGAAAGGACTGAATCAAGACTATAAATGTCCATTGATGCTTATACTCAGAAAGCTCTTAGGGGTTACCGTGTCAATAAGGTGCATGATAAGTTCTGATAGAGCAAACAAATCTCTGGTTTGGGAGCCAACATTTACCAATGACCCACTTTAACCCCACTTATAATTGTTACCTGATGTTTAATCAAGTGAAAAATGTTGATTTTTATCTTCATTTATTTGAGGTAAGCTGACCAGGGAATAGACATTACTGAAACAAAATTAAAAATTAAAAACTAATGTAACTAATTGGTTTAGACAAAACGCCCAGATGAGTGATTGAGTGAAACACTTCAGACAAAACAACCAACCAGGTGTGCAGAGGAAACCGCTTATCCCTCCATGGTGGAAGGGGATGGGGGATCAGGGGGCTCATCTTCAGCAGCAGCTTCCTCCTCCCAGAGTATCATACATTTCAAGGCAGACAGTAAGAGTGTCAGGGAATTGGTGGCATGTGGTTTAATATTGCTAATCATTGGTATTTCATGTAAATTGCCACCTGAGCTTGGCACTGATATATTTGGCTAAAGCTTTTTCAGCTTATATGTGGGTGTCTTGGAGTTTAATGAATGTATCAATATTGGTTTGGGTAATCTTAGCTTTCAGATTCCATGCTACAATTACCACGTTCTGGATAGCGTTGTTAACGTTTTTATGTAGTTGCTTCACAGTGATTTTACTCTTTGGAGTAAGATTTTTGGGATAACAGGAGGTGGAATTCCTCCTGTGAGAATCGCCACTGGTTTGGAGACAGCTTTACAAAGGGGATGACAATCTGGTGCTGCAGCTGCTTTGACTGCAAGCTGGTGATCACTGCAAAATGATTCAGCATTTGGCTATGAGGTATATAGTTGAGGGGGATATTTGGCATCCCATTCTGCATTTACAAACTGCTCAATTTGCAGAAATGGTCCTTCAATGAGCTTATCTAATTTTTCAATCTCAGCAATAACTCCCATGGGTTCTGGTTAAATTATATTGGGGAATTGGCATACAGTTGAGGTTGGTTGATTTGTTGGAGGAAGCATGGGATTGAACTGGGGTCCAATCTGATGCTTGATTGGAGGAACCATGTGTGGCATTGGGGTAAGGAGGAGGCTGATTGGTGGCTGCAGGTGCAGCTGCAGCTTCAGGTTTTGGGAGAGGGGAAGGTAGGATAATACCCCATGCCAGAACTTGTATGGGGTGGGCAGCAGATTGGAGGTCAGTGGACAAGTAGTCTGATCCATAGGAGGTGGCTAAGGAGGGGCACTTGCGTTTTGAGTGAGAAAATTTGAAACATGATGGACATATCATCCATTCACCCTTGACGTAGGCCCAAAATGGTTTGTCAGGCACTGAAGAAATAATGGCATGAGGGGGAATTGACATGGCAATTTTACTAAATTCAGGGCTGATTGTGGCATATGCCTGAGACCCAGAAAGTCATGTGGCCCCATTTGGGACCACAAATTGTAAGATGGGGTTGGAGCCATAGGCTTTCAAACCATCTATCAGCTCCTGGTGGAGCACTGCAGGGGGGAGGTGGGTGAGCAAACCAGAAAACTGGTCACCAAGTGGTGTCCTCTGGGAGCTGGGCCCAAGTTGTGGGAAGAGGGGTGCCCTAGAATACCAGGGGCACTTTTGCTGCAGTTGCAGCATCATCTTCACAGGTGAAGCCAAGGTCAAAATAACCCTTATAGGGGTGGAAATCTTTAAATCTGTTGGGTGTCATCACCACCTGTGCCATTTAAATAATAGCTCAGTTGTGGTATAGGGATGAGTTTCCTATAGTTGACCCTTAGGCTGTAGCACAAGTTGCTCTGGGGGAGCACCAGGGGGCAGCGAGGTACTGCTTGGGTTTGAGCGAGGTAGGTGTCAAGATCCTTGGGAGGAATGAATCATCCCATGGGTTTGGAATGATGGGTGGGCCAGTCTGAGCACGTTTTCCTGCCAGATATAATATGGTGGGGGGAGTTTTGCCGCTGCCCCACACTGAAGAAGCCAGTGGAGAATCTGAGGACATTAGAGCAAAACTATGATGGGCAAACAAATTTTACTTTCTTGTTTTTTGTGTTAGCTGCTTGGAAAGTTATGCAAAGTGGAAAGAGAAGAAATTATTGATTTTTATCTTATTAAACACATAAACCAACTAAGTATTTACTTACTTTATATCACTAGTTATTATAATGAGGCCTTTGATTAAGTACTATAACCTCACATCAGCATTTATATATAGAATTAAAACTATTGATTCTATTAGGATGCTCACCAATGCTTAAAAATTGCTTATAAATTCCTTGCCCTTATGGCCATGTCAACTTGTAGCATTAAATTTTCTATAGATTTTGCTAAGGATCATCCACAATAGTTTCTATTAGTTTGATTGATCCTTGCCCTCACAGCGTGTCACCTTGTAGTATTAATTTAATATAAAATGTTGGGCAGCATCATTTAAAAATGGATTATTGAAATTATAATTAATCTCTCACCACACATCAGCGTTAAACTATAAAGTGCTGATCTAAATTAATTTACCTCACCTCTGCAACTGTAATGATTATCTTCATATATCATATTATCAAATTTTTGCCTCGTATTCACTAAAAACAAGTTATTGAAAGTAGGGATATTATGTTACAGCCAGTTGTGACTGTATTATTTGTAGCTGACTGATTGCTTTTAGCTTTAGATGATTTAAGGCTTTAGGGCTGATCAATCTGTTTTTAAAATTATGCAGCTGACCTAAATTTTTAAGTGCTGCTCAGTAACAATTATTTTCAACAATGAGAATCAAGGGATTTAAAGAATCATTTAACAAATGGATTGCAATATGAAAGGGGCTCTTGTTCTTTTTTAAATAGCTGCCAAAGCCTACATACAACCAAGACTTATACCATGCAAGCCTCAAGATACTGTTAATACTAGACATTATTGTGCGCTTTATTTTAATAATAAGCTTATAATGAATAAAGTTTAACTTGTTCTTTAAGGTTTCTGTCATCATAGTTACTTTCAATTATTGTGTATACTTACCTGTGCACTTGAAGTGCAAAGACAATGCTCCAAAATTAACAATTTTATATTATTTAAGATCTAAACCCAATAAAGTATTTATATGTCACAGATCAGAAACATATAGATTATTTATTGTTAAATCATTTAAAAAATGTAAAGCACCGGATTTATGCAGTCAAAATTACTTATATAATATGGCAATGATACAATATCTAGCTCTAGATAGTAGCATGGGCATTAGTAAACTGAGAAATAATAAAATATCCTTTAACTTACTTACTGATACTTTTAAGTAACTTACTTGAAGACCATGATATTAGATTGTAAGAATGGTATACAAATGATCTCTTCTATAAAATTTTAGCCAAATTGAACAAAAAAGTAAAACAAAGTTTATTTTTCTGCAATTCAGTCTGATTTTTGTTAATTGAGTTGTGCATAATTAATCAAACTTAATTATTAGAAGATGAACAAAATAGAGTATAAAACTCATTCATATTGAGTAAACTTTGTGATACATGCAATTGTACAAACCTTATGATTGATTCTAAAGCCTGATATATATTTTGCATTAATGTTTGTGCTCATCAAATTGATATATGTAATAAAAAACTTTATGGTATAAACTTTGTATGTATAAGTAATAAGATTACCATTAAGACCACATTGGCTAAGTTTATTTGTATTAAAAGTAATATATAGCATTTACCTAAATTTTTTTAAAAGCTAGTCAATTATTAATGGCCATTAAATTAATTATTTTTTGTTTTCAATTATGGGTTGTAGATCTCTTTATTGTTGATATAGTAAGTAGGATGTAAAATTAAAATAATAGTTATTTTTTGATGCTGTGTTAATCTACAAGGTATGGGTCAGGAGGAGCAAAGAAATGACACATAGAATGCTAGCAGCTTGTAAAGTTCTGTAAAAATTACCAATTTTAGATTTTTTTCAAATTAAAGAAGTGTGTGCATCTCTATTTACAGAGTATGAGGGCACTAGTCATCCTAAATTAGAGAAGTAGGCTTCAGAAATAGGTAGCCAAACTAGGGGCACACCAGTCACTTTCTCAATCCTTTATCATCATGTATGGACACCACTCTTAGAGTCATCCACCACATTACTGCTTGCTCTTTACAACCCTTCTGGCTTTAATGAGTTAGGTGCATGTATTCTAAAAAATTTTTTGCAATTTTTTTATTTATGGGGTTTAATTAAAAGGATTTTTGCATGCTAGTAGTAATGGGAAGGTAGTTTCATAACTGGTTCCATGACCATAAATCTGAACTTGGAAATTTATGTACAACATTTTTGATGCGTATATATTATTAGCTATCATGTACTATGACTTAAAGAAATAAATTCTTAAATAATCACGCCTTCCCTAAAAAATTAAATTTTTATGACATTTTTATATATCTTAAGGTCAATTTACATTGTCCTTCTTACTATATAGCTTGTTTATGCATATTTATAATGGTAAACAAGAATCTAAAGTTTAAAGAGTATGCAATATAATCAGCCAATCTGTTCATGCAGTTCATATTGAAGAACAATAATTATTAACTTCTTTTAGAATTAATTTTACTCTGTTTAACTTTACAGAAAAATATGTTATACTCAAGACAATAAAAAAGGATAAGACCTAGCTATTATATAGACGTTGTTAGTTTTTTAAGAGCCTCTTAAATGTTTTCTATGAGGTTCTGCTTTAAAGCATCTTTAATTTCAATTCCATTGTATTAGACTTTATCTAAAAGACTTTCAATTAATAGAGCTTTCAGACTTATAATATATGCCAATTACTATTAATAATGTGTTTTTATACCCTCTATTTTACTATTTATAACCTAACAAGAATGAAGTTAAAAGATCTTGTATGATTCTATTAGTAGCTGTATCTATAGATGAAGTGCTTTTAATGAATAAGTTACTATACTTATATTCAATGCGACTGAAGAAGTTAACTCAGCTATTAAGGTTTTTTTATTATAATCACTTCTCTGAATTTACGTACGTTTATAGTCAAGCCATTAATTTATAGTTGTGCTCTTTTATGTAAAGTTGTTAAGATATTATAACTAGAGTGATACTCAGGTTAAATAAAAAAACTCAACTAAAAATTCCTTTTCTTCTTTAATAATACGGGTTACTTTAACAATTTATTTTATTAATTCTAAGGCAAAAAATAGATTTGCAACTTAGATGCTAACCATAACAAAATACTATAAAAATACCATTCTCTTAGTACAAAGCGGCATAGTGAAGCTATAATCATATAAAGTAGTTTAGCATAACTTTACTCAGGAAGGTATTTACAAATTTATCTCAGACTTAAATTTGTATAGGTACATTATGACTTTCTTTTTCAGTGCGTTATTATATCTGAGAGTTAATATCTACAGATTCAGGGATTATAACTAGAGGCAGTTTTAATAGACGAATATAATATCACTTAGAGAGAGTAAATAATTGTTCAATACCTATTTGTATATGGATTACCCTAGTTTACTCTGATACCCACTTTTTTTAAAAAGCATATTAAGCCATTTTATATATGTGCCTAAATGGCCTTGAGAATCTTTTTTAGTTTATACTCTAGTAATAGACAAGATATCAATATGACTATGTGAGGTTACATATTCCTGATATCTAATATATAAAGTAGAAAGGACCATCTAGTACTAAAAAATATATAAAGTAGAAAAGTATGTTTGTATGTATCACAATTCTCCATCAAGTCTAATAGGGTCAAATTATTTATCCGAATGGTTGAGGATTGTCAATTCCACTGAATAATAACCAAATTGCTCAGCAATCAACTGAATATCCTTTCTCTATCAAGTTTTATAAGTTCAGTTTTTTTGCTGAGTGGTTGAGTATTGTCTAATAGATTGAATAATTTACCAAATTTCTTACCTGAAACTAAACAAACACAATAAATGACGATGAATAATCTTAAGGTTAAATTAGAGTTGCAGGTTCAATTCCCAGCTTAATTTTTTGGCATCTAATTTAATTGATTCATTTCATTCAATTTAAAAATTTATTTTATAAATCAATTTATTTATTTAATTATTTCATTCAAATTATAGATTTAAATCATTTATTTTTTCTTTTCTTTTATTTATTTAATTTATTTATTTATTTCATCAGTTTGTAGTAGTGGAATGTATTATAAAACAAATAATTTAAAACTTAGAAGTAATTAAATAAACTAAGTACTCGTATTAATCTAAGCTAAAGTAAACTAAGTAAAGGGAGGATACCACAGTGGTAGAATATGGACCCTCTATCAATGCCTCCCCAAGTTCAATCCCAGTTGAACTTTGGGTAGTAAACAATTATGACTGTGTTGGCATTGCACATCAATGCCCCAAACCAAGATAGTGAATAGTAAATGCGGACTTGGTGTTTCTGGCCTATCATATGCCACATATGGAGGTTTTCCAGGATTTATCCTCCTTTCCCATTCATTTGATTTCTCTTAATTGGTCAGTATCTTCCCCAGGTCAGCCCACCTTGAATAAAATTTAAAATTTAAATTAAATTAAACTAAGCACCTTTATTGCTATTGGCTACAAACTAAAATAGCCCATAAGTCTAAATACCATCTTATTATATATAAAAATGAACACTTCTTTATTTGTTTCTTTGCTAGTAACATGTGCATTCCTATACCATTCATCAAATTGTGATTAACTCCAGTGTGTTGTATGCACACCTACAAAGGTTTATAAAATAATACCCTCTTTTATATTAGTAAGATAAGAGGCATTAAATATAAGAAGTGAAAATTTGTATGTTTTTAATGGTATTTATATACAGTTACAGCCAAGAAGTTAGGTATTTGGTTGATTCAATAGTTTAAATAAGTTTGCCAAGCAGTTGGTGTTTTAGGTTGATTAATAAGCTTTAAGGTTATAGTAAGCGGGTAGTGATTAATTAATTTGATAAGTTAATTGGTTTTGGTAAGTTGTTGATAGTTTTTGGTTGTTTTGATAATTTTAGTTTGGTGTTAAAGCAGTTGGAGTTTAGTTAATTTGTCATGTTTAATGATTCTAGCTAAGTGGTTTATGATTTATCTATGATATAAAATCTAAAGTACTCATCCAAATCGTTTGTTTATTAACCTGAGAAATGCCAGGTAATATCACAATCTATCTTAATTTTTCATAGCTACTTAAAACACATTCACTGCTAACTGACTGACTTACTGACTGACATCTGAAACCTTCGAGTCTGATAGGGTCAATCTATTTGGATGAGTTGGTGAGAATTGGCGAATCTCATCGAATCTGAATTTATCGAGCCTGATGGGTTCAATCTATTTGGGCGAGTGGGTGAGAATTGACAAATATCATTTAATAATTCACCAAATTGCTCACCTGAAGCTAATTGAGTCTGATAAGTTTAATCTATTTGGGTGAGTGGGTGAGAATTGGCAAATAAGATCGAATCTGAAATTATCGAGCCTGATGGGTTCAATCTATTTGGGCGGGTGGGTGAGAATTGACAAATATTATTGAATAATTTACCAAATTGCTCACCTGAAACTCAAAAAAATCAGTATTAGAGTTTAAGTAGATTAAGTAGTTAGGATAATCAGCTCACCAGCCACGAGGGCAACAGTGAAGCTGTTAGTCCGAGTGGCTCGAGAATAGTGCTGGCACAGCCTATAGGCTACAATGTGAGCTTATCATCTGATAAACTAAATACCGTAGCGAAGCTTGGATATCTGGATGTTAGGTTTATATATTTTAAAAACCTGCCTAATTTGGTTCACCTAATTAATAAAATACTTTTGGCAAGTTAAGTAGAAGTTGATTTAGTAGTTTGGAAGATATGTCACATACTCAATGATCTTAAGTATAAAGAGATGTTTCGGGTAGTAGTTTGATGTTATTTGATTGATTCGATAGGTTTTTTTTGTTTGGCCGAGTGGTTGATGGCTTTTGTTCGAACTGATAGTACAGTTTAGCTTTGAGGGGTGATTAGTTATTGGTTGATTTGATAAGTTCAGTGAGGTTTACCTGAGTGGTTTTTGGTTGATTCGATTAAGCAATTAGATTTGACTGATTGGTTTTGTTTATCTATAATATAAAATCTAAATTAATAAATTGAAAATCTGAAATTTTATAGACACCATAGCAAAGCACGGGTAAATCGGCTAGTATAAAATAAAAAAGTTTTTATATATATGATACCATCAATATGATTGGCCAGTGATCTATGCTTAGGAAATATGATAAATTAGTCGAATGATTCTGACTGATTAAACAGCAGCTGTGCTCAGACAGTGCATTAAATATTAATTGCTTATAATTTTAAAGAAAATCATTTTTAAATCTTAAAAAGACCCATATTTTATTCAATCTTATATAATTGTATAAATCTATACCTATATATAAATCTTTTCTTATATATAGATAACTTAAAGCTGATAAATCAAACGATAGTTAAACAAAAAATAAAGTGATGAGCCAACGTAAATATCAAAGTACTTAAAATTATTGTGTATCTGAATTTATTTTAGGTTTGCTTTAACAATAAGATGTTAAGTTCTGCATTTTTAGTAGTTTTTAATCAAATTCAATATTAGCACTTACATTTTAGGATATGTTAGCTTGACTATTAATCAGCCAATTATTTTTAAGAATAACTAATTTTATTAGATTGTCTTAGTATGACTTTAAAATACCTGTTTTAGTTGTTTCCCCTAATTCACAAATATCTGTGCCAAGTTAGGTTAAAATTGGTTCAGTAGTTTAAACAGATGGCATTTCACATATATACACATAATGATTTTAAATATAAAGATGTTTTGGGTAGAAGTTTAGTGGTATTTGATTGATCTGATAGGTTTAATTTTAGTTTGCTTTGTGGTTGATGATTTTGGTCAACTCATCAGATATAATGGTTTGGGTAAGTAGGAAAGTAGTTTTTTTATTGAATGATATTTAAATGGGTTTTAGAAAAGATTTGGTAAGTTTGGGTTGATTTATATAGTTTAATTTTGTTTAAAAAGGTTTGTAAAAATTTTGTTCTCTTATGTCAATTGGTTTTGACTGAGCGGTTGGTGGTTTTTGTTGATTCAATAGGTTCTTAATCATTTCCAAGTGCTTTAAATATTAGTAATCTAATATATTCAATTGGTTTTGGCTAAGTGGTTAATGGTTTTTTATTTAGATTTGGTAGGTTTAACTAAATTGTGCAAGCGGTTGGTGATTAATCAGTTTATATGTTCGATGATAATGAGTAAGCGGTTTCAATATATATATATATAATATAAAACCTAATTAATCTTTTAAATCATCTTGTAGATAAATAAATCTGAGCAATGCTAGGTAACTATTCTAGTAATCTATAATAAAAAGAATTGCTTGTGTTTGCATGATTGAGCAATTTAGCCATGTCTACAATATTCAAAATCTGATTTAAAACAAAGGTGAATTAAAGAGGGCTTTTACACCTCAAAATTGGATCTAGTTCTTTTGAATTTCTTGCAATTAAAAATAAAATAAATAGAGCAATTATAAGATATAAAGGGTACTATCTTAATTATAATCAATATCATTTTGACTAAGCTATTTGATATTTGTCAGTTAATTCTATATTATTTGAGATCTACTTTTTGACTTGGTGGTATTACGTTTATTATAAAGGTCTAATTATTTCCTCATCTATATTTATGGTCATCTATAAAAATGGGTTACATTTTCAATTAAAGTCATCTGATGAATTATAAATCCAAGTAATGCTATGTAAATGGCTTGTAAGTTTAAAACAAAGTCTAAATTAGCAGCCTAGGCTTCCAAGTACTCTAGATATAAGCCATAAAATTTTTGATAAATTATAAGAATTCATGATGTACATCCAGTTTCTACAACTTGTTATAATACATAAGTTGAAATAAGACAGCTTTACAGAAATCTTTTATACTTAGCACTAGTGGTGCCCAACCCAAAAGGGGGTGCTGTCATGCATCTTTGTTTGCAAATGGGCCAAATAAAGAAATTATTAGAATAAGGAAAATTCCTAATATGGCACCTCAGCTAACAGCCTAGGAAGCCATATCAGAAGGTAAATAAGCTTTAGAAAATTTTTGTCTGGCACTCACTTTAGCTGATAGACCATGGCAGACAGCATTGGGGTGGGAGCATCAGCAACATGTGGCATAATGATGAATAATTGTGGGTTTTCTTCATTAATGAGGCTGGTAGTGTCCATTGCCTCAATGTATTAAACAAGTTGATGCTCAGCAAAAGTGATGAGAGCAGGCACACAATTAAATGATTTGATGCATCAGTGGGTTTCAGGATAATTAGGGTCAAAAAGAGAGGTTTTTGCTGCATTAATAAGGCTTTACAGAAATCTTAGCTTTTATATAAAACTGTAGATTCAGCTCACTATTATAAAATTGTATCATGAATTTGTACATTTTCTGTAGCAATTTTATGAGATTTATTTTCCTCATGTAACTCAGTTCTTAGTTAGAAATAGCCTTTATAGATACTTGGTTCTTAATTTTTTTAAATATAAATCTATTTATGATTATTATAATTTACTATGCAGACTTTCAAATCTTATTCCGCTTTGACTGTAGTGTCATATTTCAAAGCGGCAAATGTGTTTTTTGGCACAACTGAACTAGATAACTATTATTAGTGTTACTCTAATGGCTTCCTTAACCCATATAAACTAAAATGACAAAAAACACTATGAAAACTTAAGTACTAAAGTACTAAATTTATAAAGACAAGGAGAGTTTACTCTACCTATCTTTATAAAATTTTTACTGTAGGAACCAGTGCTTAAGCGCAACTCCCAACTGCACAGGTCAATTCACACTTTATTTACCAAGGCACTGTATGATTACAGTAATTTTTTGAAACATTAAAATAATAAACCTTATAATTTTAGACATGGTTTGCAATAAACTTAAAAATAAAAGCACACTGTATTATCAGATAATGGCAGTGGTGTGGGGGCTCACAGGTTGTAGTCTTAGTCATAATAGGCTCAGAAACCTATAGACATATTAAGTGCCCCTTACAAATGGAAATACCTCCTAGATAAGCTCTCTAACTACCAAGTATTTATTAGTAAATT